>LPNX010936274.1:56516-107564 GCA_001517045.1 Pseudotsuga menziesii | reverse complement strand
ATAATTAGCCTTGATTTTGTTACTGGATTACCTAAAAATCAGAACTTAAATGACTCAATAATGGTAGTGGTTGACAAATTGAGTAAAGCAGCCCATTTTACACCTGTAAAAACTACTTATAAACCTGCAAATATTGCTGATATTTTATTAAAACAAATTTTCCGGTTGCATGGAATACCAAAGGTGATAATTTCAGACCGAGACCCTAAATTTACAAGTAATTTTTGGAGATCTTTGTTTAAAGGATTAAATACTATGTTAAATTTTAGTGCCTCTTTCCATCCTCAACCTGATGAACAGACTGAAAGAGTAAATCAGATACTGGAAGATCTACTTAGAATGTACGTAAAGGAGTAGCCAGGTAAATGGGAAGATTATTTACACCTGGTAGAATTTGCTTACAATAATCATTATCAAGCTTTAGCTAGCTATAGTCCTTTCGAAATCCTGTATGGAAGGAAATTCAATACTCCCATCTCTTGGAGTAATCCAGTGGACAGGTTAGTATTAGGACCTGAATTATTGGAAGAAATGGAATTAATTGTAAAATGGGTACAAGGTAATCTGAAAATTGCGCAAGATCGACAGAAAAGTCAAGCAGACTTTAAACAAACTCCAAAGGAGTTCCAGGTAGGCGAACATGTTTTCATTAAGGTGAGACCCAAAAAGAGTTCTCTAAGGCTGGGTAGTTGTGCCAAACTAGCACCTCGATATTGTGGTCCTTTTGAAATATTGTCCAGGATCGGACAGGTAGCCTGTCAGTTAGCTTTACCACCGAATTTAAGAGTTCACAATGTTTTTCACAATTCTGTATTAAAAAATATGTACACAATGCTACTCATGTAATTAATAGGAATGATGTGTAGGTGGAACCCGAAGGAGATTTTCTGGTGGAAACATATTGTATCCTCAAGCAGAGGGAGATCTTGCTTTGGAACCGCACCATTGGTCAAGTGAAGGTGCAATGGAAGCACCTTAGTCCAGAGGAATCCACCTGGAAATTGGAAAGTCATATGCAGGATGCATATCCAATTCTATTTCAGGGGAACTCTGAGGACAAGGAATAAATAACATCGAGGACGATATTATAATTTAACGGGGTGTGTATGTCACATGCCCCAATTTGCAAAAACAATTTAATGTTATTTGAAGAACATTGTGTTATATTTTATCTAAGTTTGTAATTGATGACCTAGTGGGGTCAAGAATAATTAATGTAATTCAGAATATTTTATTTCTAAATAAATAAATGATGAGACAACAGCTTAGGGAAGTTGCTAAAAGAGTGTTTACTGGTTAATTGGTGGAGGAGATTGGGTGGAGAGTAAACTGACAAGTGGAAGCATCCTCAAACTACTTCCAAATGTTGCAAGTGGCAACTTCCCTATATTTTTGGTCATGATTCCCCAAGAAAGTGGAATCAGAGCAGGTGGCTCATTAAATGAAAACTGACCCAAAAGACTGTTGACCGAAAAAACTGACCTAGGCCATCTTACGGAAAGACAACCCACACACTCGACTTACTACAGTCTTGTGTATGTTTGGGATAACTATCTCTCACAGGATCAAGGCCCTACTGCCTGTAAAATTTGCTCTCAAACTCGAGTCTCTTTAGGTGAAAGTGATAAGTTGCACTAAAACAGAATCCTCTAATAAATCAAAGAAATTTAACCTAATGATTAACTAATGCTGAAAAACTAACCTAAGCTACGTACAAAAAAACAGAAAAATAGTAGCTCCTAATCTTGTAATGACCTAAAATACAATATAACTATCCCAAACTGGGAGCTGGAATTAATAATCAGATAACAAGTATTATTTGAAAATTTTGATCTATGATCCTGCAATATTAGGAAAGCCTATTCTCAGCAGATACAGATCTAAATCAACTTGCAATAAAATAATATTTTATCATAAATCAATTTGAAAATGAAACAAAACTCATAATCAGAATAAATTTAACATAGTATTGAAGCATAAAAGAAATTACACCCAAGTACTAACGCTAAAATGAATAAGTTCATATTACACAGTCAGTACTTTGTATGAAATCATATCATTATCAACTGAAGAAAATGAACATGAAGAAATTCATTTACTTTTCTATATGACAATTAATTATTTATACTTCAACACTAAGTACTTTGTTCAGAATCCATTAGCATGAGTTTTCACATATAATATAAAGATATATACATATGAAAAGGAAAATCAAAACAAGAAAACAATATTAAGACAACATGATAATAACTTATAGACTTAGCTAATGTCTTCAGTATGTCTGTAAAACATAGCAGTCCTCAGAAAAAGTTCTAGAGGAACACAAATAAAACAGAATAATATAAAGTGTTGTATTATATTCGTTTATCACAAGTTTCAGAATTCCAACCCCTTGCTTTCCTTCCAAAGTTGCTTATAAAGGAAAAATAAAAGACTACAACCGACTAACTAGAAATCCTATTTCTTAGGAAAGATTCTAACCGTATCCAAATAAGGTGTAACGATGACCAGCTTCATAGGCACATTGTTACAAAATCATCCGAAAAGAAAGATATGCCCAGAGTTTTAACTTACTGGAAAAATTCTGGCATTAAACTCTCCCAATCATAGTAACACCATTCTGGGTAATCCATGCTAACCGAAGCTTAGAAATAGGAACTGAGTAATTACTGAGCATCAAATCAGTTGTAAGTCCCGAACATTCTTCAATGAGTCGCCACATACGATCAAAAGACGCAGAGGTAGACCAGCAACTAGTTTCATTCCAACGATTTCTTTGACACCTGTACATATTAACAACAAACGTTGTTTTAGCAAAATTTAATGATGATAAATTAAGCATGAGCGAGATATCTGCAAAATTTTAATTCTGTAGATATCTCAATTTAATCATTTAGACCATGAATTGAACCGAAACTGATGAACCCAAATCATCACTTACCTGTAAGAATCTATCCAAGACCCTTTGTAGGCATAATGTAAGATACAAAAGACAAAAATTAGAAGTCACTGGAAAAACAAAATATCAGGTTTTTAAGGCCGACTCAACTAAGAATCGAATGGGTACATTTCTCCTAGCTTCATTCAATTTATCCCTGAACCTGACAGCCATGGTCCTGTTAATCTTATTCTATCTTTTCAATCTTTGATTCTTTAACAAAATCCTTTTCATCATTTCTTTGCATTTTAACTTTTTCCCTCTTAATACATCCCACTTCTCAACCCAGGTGATCAATTCATCTTTCAAAGCTTTAATTTCTTCCAGGGCGATTGTTTGAATAACTTGTGCTTCTTTTAAATCTGTTTGCAAGGAAGAAATCAATTGGGCATGAGAATTTGGATCAGTTTGATCCTTTGACTCTCTATTCAAGTTAATTTGGGCTTCTTCAGTTAGGTAAGGCTTTCTATCAATTTCTTGGTCACCCTCGCGATTCAATTGCTAACTGTCAACAACCTCATTTGCAGAAACAGACACGTACTTAAGATCTAGAACATATGAGCCTATGGGAACTGAATTTGGGCGAATTTCTGAAATTAATACAGCTCAAACAGGTCCACATATCTCACAAATTCTGCACTATTTTTGAAAACAGCCATTGTTAGGGGTAGCTTGGCCCATTTGTGAAGTGGGTTTTCAACGGTTTTTCTAGATTCAAAACAGTTTGTTCACAAATAGACCCCGAAATTTGCCTCCCTTGTCGGGTGCGCAATTCAATTCTTGTGATCTTTAACAGTTCTGTAGCTGCCTGCCATTTTGGTTTGATGATAAACCAATGGCTTGAGAGATAAATTCTACAGTCATCCTCAATTTAATGTCCCCGACCTGTGCATTAACCTTATCAAACGATATTGCAAACGCCTTGGAAACTAGACACTGGAGCCATATCAACGATTACACAAACTTCTAGGGTTTTCGAAACACAGATTAAAAGATGCAGTTTATTTATCAACAGTCTAGGCATGACCAGCAATATTCTGAAATGCCCTATTTTATAAAAACCCTGAAAACCTTCCTATAGGTTCATCATAACGTGAATTGTCAAAGACAAGAGGTTTCGAAAATAACTTATCACAATATAATGAGCCGTAGGAGAGTCACACAGGTGAGTTATTGCAAGTGATGTTTGCATGATTAAGGATCGAAAGATAACAACCGTCAAGCAACACGACTACCAAAACCCTAGTTCCACCATTACTTCAGCATTAATTGTGATTTCATAACGTGTTGATAATGGAGGTTAACTGATCATTCTTTTTTTTACACATGACTAAATAATTTCCACAAAACCTTAATCCTTCATTTATTGAATACAATCATCATAAGGTGATTACTTTAGTATATAATCGATACCTTAGGGTAAAGATCAAAACTAATCAGTGAATAATTTTATAATGTGACCAAACCAATGTCAAACCTTTAAAGCGACTTTAGACCTTCATCACAAATTCTAATACTAACCCATTTTAAAAATATGAATTCAAAATAAGCGATGAGCATATAGTATAATAGGGTTCATGAAGATCACATTAAATCCACCTTAAAACTTATGACAACTAAGATAAGATAAATAATCCAGAAATAATGAAGCTTCACCAAATTTTCCATATGAATCAGACAATAATAGTTATCACACCATGCAGTAACTAGTTTGAATTAATAATTTATAAATTCATTAGATTTTAATCAAACATGAGTGATGAGTGGAAAAATAGGAGCTACTAATCTTCTGTAATTATAGTATTTCTGATTATTAAAAGAAATGAGGGTTTAAGATCATGAGAATCAAATGATGGTGCTAATCCTTGTGAATCGATGAATCAATTAAACTTCTATTAGGAGTGCCTTAAGAATCAAAGATTCATCAAAGATTCTTAGGGCACTCCTAGAGTATCCATGATGATTGATCTAGTTGAAAATATCAAATGTCGATCAAAGATTACCTATTTGAAATTATTTGTGTTCAAAAATGCTCCGAAGGGTGTTGCTTGCCAACAAAGACCCAGGCATCTCTATAAAATTTCCCATTGAATACAGTTGAGGGCTCATGCTAGAAGTGATCATTCAGGGTGAATGAATTTACTCAAGATAAATTCAATGGAGGGGACTACTGAAGTGAGTTTGAGGGGTTAACTGTTGAGACTGAACTTATTGCAGCTTTTAGGCTGAAGTCCATACTGTTGTGAGTAGATTTTAATTACTGAGGTAATTGGACTAGTTAGGTGACAAAGGTCTTAAAGCTATATTCTCCACCCAGTTCTCTGCCAAGAAGACCAGGAACAAGCTCAGGGGTCCTGAGGAAGCGTTGTCTGAGCGCTCTCCAGGATTTTGGTTGGAAGGAACAGCCTCCTTAAGTTGTTGTCTTCTTATCATTGACAAGTTCTATTTGTCTTTATGTTATTATATTTATTTACTATCTTCAGTTAAAAAATTATTAGTTTCTAACTACATGCATGTTAGTATTTAATTAAGATTTATGAAGAAAGGAGTAGCTGTGTAATGTTAGACTTGGTAAATTACAGATTATGTTAGAAATAGAAATGAATATGCAAAATGAGAAACATATAGAATTAAAATTTCCATACTGTATTTTTCCACGCCTGACTCAAGCAGTACTCTAGTACAGCTGGGTGTTTAGGTGAATAAGATGATTCTTTCACTTGAATGAAAACCGTAACTAGATTTTACTTTAGTTTGCTTATGATTTCTACTGGAAAGAAGTAGTAAATATTGTCTACATTTATTTACTTCAGTTATAAACTAAAAGATAGGTATGTAAAAGAATAGTAATAATATTATTTATAGAAATAATTCTAGTATTAGTATTCTTTATAAAATATAGAAATTACAGTTTAATAATTAAACATAAGTATAGTAAATAGGCTAACATCTAAGAACCAGGTAAAAAGAATTTGTAAAACATGTTTATAACATTCAATTCCAGACACTATGTGTCTCTGTCTAAGGCAAAAGGATTCTATTATAATCTATTTAGAACCACAGAAGTTATTGGAAGATAAATATACCCTATTTACAAGTTTGCAGCAATAAACTCTAATCTTTCTTAGCTAAAAATTATAAAAAAACTGTAAAAATCATTATATAAACAGAGCTAAAAATTACTAAGTATAATAATACTATTATCAAGCTGTAGGGTTTACTTATTAATTAACCCTTTAAAAGCCAAAACCAGAGTAAAATATTGCTCTTAAACACAATAATTTTTCCCATAAACTGTGCATTGGAAATCATTATAAATACAGGGTAATAATTAAAAATATTACATAAATAAATTATTGAAAACAGAATTAAAATAATCAAATATTACTTAAACCATTTGCAGNTATATATATATATTAAACAATATCCAAATAATTTACTGATAGGAGGAAAATCTTGTTCCCATTTACAATCCCAACTATTTCACAATCTTCCTTCACCAATCAAAACTTCTTTTTTTTTAAACTAAAACTTAGCTAGACAGAGGTCGATAGCCCCACTGAGTTAGAGCTGGGCTCTTTTATTTTTAAAATAAAATCAATTACATTGTTCAGGCCGTAAGGATAAAAACATCAAAGTAAAAACCAATTACATCGCGGCTTCCAGAGCCTTCTTCACCCTACACGAAATACCCTTAAAGGGTTTCTAAGAACTTTAAAAATAGCAGACAAGTTGGAAACATAAGCTAACAGAGAACCGAGGCCATGCCATTACAACCACAAGAACCAACTTCCAAAACCCATAACGTCCCGCAGGAAGAAACCCTCAATGGAACAAGGGCTTACCAGTTGGATGCTCATGAAAAGATTGAAGGGTGAGCTCATTTTCACCTACAGTATTGGAGCCAGAAGCAGGAACCTGCAAGTTCCAAACCAAATCTTTTTAAATATTTGTTTGCACAAAAATTGTAAAACCCTCGTAAGAAAAACAAATGAAAAACCGATTTTAGATTAAGAGTTTACCTATTGAAACTTGGAATCAAAACTGAGAAGAGATGGCCACACCAGGTCACATTTGGCACCAGGACGAAAGGAAGAAGATGTGAAGTCACCTCTACAAAGAAAACACCAAGATTTCGACTCGACCAAATGAAGGCAGTAACTTTTGAATGTTTAGTTGCAGGTTAAGGGAAGCACAGCCTTCGAGCCACAAAGAAAAACCATTACACACCCTCGTTGTAACATTTCAACACACTTAAGAACCAAAAACCATCAATGACTTCTCCCAACAGTCATAGGGTAGAAGTTGCAGGTGAAATGCTAAGGTTTGAAGGTGCATATAGGCCTCTCATGGCCGTGAGCTCTCAGCTCGACCAACACAAAAGAGAAACTCATGCAACACAAGAAAATGAGTAGGGTTTCATGCTTTTAATTCAACCCTCGAGTGGTTGAAATCATTCCATGTGCCTATTGTAGCTGCAACTGTTCTCCCCAAATTTTTCAAATTTTGGTCCCCTCCTCATGATTTAGTGTTGCTTTGAATCTTTTGGATCCGTGAAATTTTTGGTCATGCTTTGATTTGGATGATTTTGAAGATTAACTCTCGTCTTATTTTCAGAAGTTACTTTTGTTTGAAAATTGTTGTGGGTCACAGATTTTGAGTTGGTTTTTCTAGTCGAAGATGAATCGGATCAATTGTTCTTTGAAAAGCCGTTGTTTCGGTGGTGAAACAGGTTTTCAACCGTTGTTGAATTTTAAAGCTGTTCTGAACACTTAATATTTTGTATTGATCGGGCATCAAATTATGTTTGATCGGAGGTTGTTGTATGTTTGTCTTCCACCGTTGCGGCTCCCAAAGCAGCTAGCTACCCAAAATGTAAGCGCTCCGCCCGCCGATGCGTGTCGATTTCTAGTCGCGTGTCTGTAACCTTTTTCTCTTCCGTCATTGCGGCTATGCAAAGCATTTGGATTCTTATGTCGATGTCTTTCCGATTTCTGACGGAAAGTTTTCCCGCCCGCAAATTAGGTCATAACTCTTCCGATTCCGATAGGCCTAAGATTTTTCGTAATGCCCGTCGCCTGTTAAGACCCGCTTATGTGGCTGTGAATGAGTCTACCCTGCCGATGAGTTTTTTGTTTTCCATCGTTGGTGACTTATTTCGAACCTGTAGGTGGACGAGATAGTGGTGTCGGCGTTTGTTAAGTTCTCATAACAGTAATGCACATGGCCTTTCTTGTTGATTAGCCATTTTGGTTGATATAATTTGACGTTTTGTTTTAGAATGCAATCCCAATGAATGATGCACATTGATTAATTGCAGGTGGACTCAAGGGACTGTTCAGACTACCACGGCGCGAAGGCATAGCTAGGAAATTTTGGCAAAGGTCGAACCGTAACTGGCAAGATCACAAGGAGGGCAAGTGGAGTAGAAGACAAAAGCAGTAGCAACAAAGGCACAGACCTGAAAGATCTATCAATTACTAAGTAGGTCATCAGTGCGTACAGAAAAAATAAAATGGGAATATGAAATATTTTGAGGGACCGAAAGGTCACACGTTTGGGGGAGCCCAAGCGGTCAAACTGTTTTAGTTTAAATATTTGAAAGTTAGAACTTACAGGGGCTTTTTCCCCTGGAAAGACTTGTAAACTATTGCTTGTAAGAGGAACTATTTCGTTTTACAACCAGAAATTGCAAATTTTGCCTGTTAGAGAAAGTGCTATGTGGAATGTATCAATGTGATTAAATGAGCGATGTTGAATGGGAACTATTTCATTTTTTTAACTGTGTTTCATTAACTGTGAGAGTTTTCTAACTTCCTGAACCTATGTTCTTGTCTGAATGTTCTTTAGTATCCTTTATGATGTGTTCCACTATGAGTAATGGGAGTTTGTAACTGTTGATGAGCTATCTTATCATGTATACTTTTATTCATGTTTATAGGTTTGTTTATAAGAACAGCTATCTGGGATTTTCCATAACCCATGGACAGTAGTGCATTACTCATGAATTAATATCCAACTCTCTAGATATAGCTTAGTTAGTATTTATTTTCTCGCAATATATATGATTTAGGGGCTTGTGAGTTCTAAGACGAGAGGTAAGAACCTACGCATCACGTTGTGACTACTCCTTGCATCCTTCATCACCCTGCATTGTTAATTAGGCACATGCATATCATACCTTAAGTCAAAAATACAAAAAATATACACGGTGGACCGGGCCGCAACCGGTAAAGCCTTTGTTTTGTTACTTGACCTACGGTAGCCGGACCGCAAACCGGACGGATTCCCTACACCAAACAGTCATGGGCTAGTTGGGAACGTTGACTGGGGAGAATCCCTTGCTGTTGTTGCCTGCAAATTTCCAGGCCTCAATCGTTTTTGGCGCTAGAAGGAGGGCCGCCAATGCATGGCTGGCCGAGGAAACCCGTTTTCCCGAGACTATTCCACTAGTAACAATTCAGAAAGCAGTGGGCTTCATAATCCAATCCCAGAAGATAGGGGTAGAGAACATTTGTTTTCTGTCGACAACGAAGTTGTTAATAATTTGAGAAGACACACTATGGCGTATGTGAAGAAAATTGGAGGGTTGCCAATTATCCCTGAACTACCCAGAAGAGAATATAAAAGGAAGGATCGTCCTATATTGGAAGACTTAGTGCTGGTTGAGGATTGGGAAGAACTTGTAGAAACAGCCTTACAGGAAGTTGTATAACTTTGAATCAAGAAGGCCCATATACTCCTCACAGTTCTCCTGCTCACACTCCTGTTTGCTCACCTCCTCACTCTCCACCCAGACTCATGGCAGGTGTCAACACCAATCAACCACCCAACCCACCGAATCCACCACCTACCTGGAGAGCCAGATCACCTTTAAACCTAACACCTCTGTTACATGATTTACCTCAATCCTTTGAAAATATGCTGCCCAAATTCGACCCAAGTGAGAAGATACTAGTAGATGACCACCTGCAAAGTTTTTACTTAGCAATAGAAGGGTTAAGGGATGGGGAGTATGAGGATGTAGTTTGCAGACTATTCCCGCACACCCTTAAAGGAGCTGCAGCATCATGGTATTTTGGTTTGCCTGCAAACTCTATCCCTGATTAGGATACCTTTGAAAGGATATTTAGAAGTAAGTATGCAACTCAAAAGACTCATGCAGCCCTCATGAAAGGACTGTGCACCTTGAAGAAAGAGAGAAAGGAGAAGGTACACATCTTCACTCAAAGATTCGCAACGTACCTCAAGAATTTTTCTAAAGCTAATAGACCTTCGGATAAAGTCCTGATTGAATATTATACTTCGGCTTTAGGACCCGAGCTGGACATGTTCGCCAAAATGAATGCCAAGCCCACTTTAGTAGAGACCTATGAGGAGGCAGAAAAGGTAGAGGCTGAAAGAGAAAGTATCGAAGATTATCCCGAACGGTCAGGAGAGAAAAGTGTGGGAAGGAAATCCTTGTTGTTTACTAAGCCTAAGGAAGAGCAATCACCAGATTTTGAAAGTATGGCAAAAATGATGCAGAAGCTTTCTAACAGAATCATAGACTTGGAAAAAGAAAAGGAAACTCAAAATTTCTACAAGCCCTATTACAAGAAAAGGGAGGATAACAATCAATCCCAACCTCCTCCACACAATTCAGCATCTATGAATTTAACAGAGGTGGGAATGGACAATTTTTGCACTTTCCACCAACAAACCCACTCTGAAAAGAATTGTCCTCAATGGATAAACTCAATGACGTTGGTTATGAATCAGTTGTTGGATTCTAAATTAACAGAAGACGGAGATGAAGAAAGAAAAGACAGTAACACGTCAATGAAAGAACAAGAAGAAGATACCATGGTTCTGTGGAACTCTGTTTCGTTATTTGATGCTAAAGAAGAAATGAATTGGGAACATAAGGACGTCATGGAAACCAACGTAACAACCAGGAGCCAAGGGTCGGCTAAAGAAAATAGTCTCATGCTCCCAAAGATTAAAAGGCTTCATAAAAATGTTAAGAAATTTCAAAATAATTCCTCAGCTAATAAAATTCCCGAATTCACCATTACCAGCCAAGATCCTAGGCAGAATGATACGTTTTCCAAGCCCAATGAAGAAAAAATGAATGTTGATAAGCCACATCCCACTGAACCGCAGATGGATTATGATATTGTGGAAGATATAAAGAAGGTAAAGGCGAACATTTCACTATTTGAAATGTAAGTGCCACAGCAAAATGAAATACTATTGAAAGCGCTTGAAGCATCAGATGAGAGGCTTCCCACTAACAATCGACCGAAGGAAGAAGAAGAAATCAGAGAAACCAGCATTGGAGGTAAGTCTAAGAACAAGAATCCACCTTTCCTCCTCACTTTTGAAATTTTTAATCACAACGTACATAATTGCCTGGTATACTCAGGAGCGTCGGTTAACGTCATGCCAATATCAGTCTATAAAAGGATAAATGGGCAGCCTAAGCCATCCACTTGGAGGGTTGTTCAATTGGATAGGACGAATGTGAAAGTAATTGGGGAAATGGAGGATGTCCTAGTCCGCCTGTCTTCAAATGATAAAGTATTCCAAGTTATTGATATCGTGGTGGCCGATATACCAAACGCTTATGGTCTTGTTCTAAGCAGAGACTGGTCGGCAAAACTAAACAGATATTTTGCTTCGGATTGGTCGCATTTGTGGCTGCCGTATAAAGGAAGCCTAAACCAAATTAAAATTTTGAGGGAGCCTCACAGGAAATACAACGTTACTCAACTTGAGGAAAAGAATGAACCCATGGATTCTGTTATTGGGAAATTATTTTATTGAATTGGAACCAGGAAATTACCAAGCAGAAGAAGCCAACAACACATCAGACACTCAGCCTGACCTCCTTCGATTTTCACAGGATGATGAAATCAATTGTAAAATAGTAAACTTAGCAGTAGAAGTATATTCTCATGCAATAGTTAGCGATTTCTGGACATTGTTTTTTGATGGCTCTAAGACGCTAGAAGGGTCAGGGGACAGCTGTGTCCTGATCGACCCCAAGAAGAATAAACATTTTATTTCATGTAGATTAGAGTTTGAATGTACGAATAACACGGCTGAGTATGAAGTGTTGGTGCAAGGTTTAAGGAAAGCAATCGAATTAAAGGTAAGTAATCTGAAAGTTTTTGGAGATTCTGAGATAATTGCAAAACAGATTCGGAATCAAATACATTGCATTTCTCCTCACTTAAAAGCTTATCAAAATGAGGTATGGGACCTACTCAAATGTTTTAATGCATTTAATATTATATCAATTCCAAGACTTAAAAATGCAGCAGCTAACTTGTTGGCCACATCAGCTACTAGGCTTGTACCTACTAATAATCGATGCCCCATTGAATTGCTTTTCAAGCCCTTGGTCCCTGATATGATCACCAACCTACGAGTGTTCAACGACAATCAGCAGATTATAGAATGCTCAACAAATGATGAGGTATTTAAAGGGGCGATTATAGATGATGAAGATCTTCAGGCCAAGCTGAAGTATGATAATTTCATCCCTAAAGGAGTCAGAACCTTAGAAAGAATGTTCGATTTAAATGAAAAATTTAGAAGACCAGCAAACATGAAGACTCACGGCTCATATCTACAGTTCGAGTTGATAAATTTAGGGACTGAGACAAATCCTAAATATGTGAATCTTGGAAAATGTTGTTCACCAGCAGAAAGAGATAAGTTCATCAGTATTTTTAATCAATATAAAGATGTTTTTGCCTAGACATATGAATATTTGAAGACATATGACACCAACATAATCCAGCATGTTATCCCCATTAAATTTGGCGTCAAACCTTATCAGCAACCTTTAAGGAAAATGCACCCCAAATTGGAACCCCTGATCCAGAGTGAAGTTAAGAAATTATTGGATGCTAGGATCATTTTTAAGGTCAGACACTCTAAATGGGTTTCAAATCTAGTACCAGTGAGGAAAAAATATGGAGAAATCAGGCTATGTGTGGATTTCAGGAATTTAAACCGCGCTTCAGACAAAGATATTTATCCTGTTCCACCCATGGAGCAACTACTACAAATGGTCTCAGGTTCTGAACTATTGTCTTTATTAGACATATTCTCAGGCTACAATCAAGTGTTAGTAGCCGAAGAAGATAGATTGAAGACAACATTTAGGACTAGATGGGGAACTTTTGCTTACCGAAGAATGCCCTTTGGGCTTATAAACGTTGGAGCTACGTTCCAGAGGGCTATGGACATAGATTTCCGTGGTTTGATCGTTCGTAGTGTTGTAGTCTACCTTGATGATATTACGATATTCTCAAAGAGGAGAGAAGAGCATGTGTTTCATTTAAAGCATATTTTTGAACGCTGTCGGAAATATGGCATCTCACTCAATCCCAAAAAGTGTGTGTTCGCTGTTACGGAGAGTAAGTTGCTGGGTCACGTAGTTTCAAAGAAAGGAATATATATAGATCCAGAAAGGATAAAGGTCATTGAATAGATCCCTTTGCCCCATAATAAAAAGGGGATGCAATCATTTATGGGAACGATAAACTTTGTGCGAAGGTTTGTGCCAGATTTTGCTCAGATTGTCAAACCTCTGCAGCAAATGGTGAAGCAAAGTGCACAATTCAAATGGACTGAGATTGAGAAGGATGCATTCAGCAAGATTAAAACTATTGTTGCACACGCACCCTCCCTAAAAATCCTAGATTTCGATAAAGATTTTATTCTGTATACTTTTGGATCTGATGATTCGCTAGCAGCTGTGCTTACTCAAAAGGAAGATGGGGGGGATGAATTCCCAATATATTTCATGAGCACTGGTCTACAAGGGGCCAAATTAAATTACCCAGCTATTGATAAACAAGCTTATGTATTATTCAAAGCAGTGAAACAATTCAGGCCCTACATATTAAAAAATTGACCCAAGGTGATCATCCCGTACCCAGCTGTGAGGTCCCTGTTTGTATAGAAGGATTTAGGAGAAAGAAGAGGTAATTGGGTAACAGCTCTTCAAGAGTATGACCTCGAGTTCAAGCCAGATTCTATAGTTAAAGGGCAAGGGTTGTGCAAACTAACGACTGAAAATGGAAACAATGACGAACACAATTGGGAAGACGAAGCTGAATTGCATTGGATGGATGTATGCCCTTTGTTCACAGCCCCTGAATCTTGGTATAGAGACCTCGTGCATTACCTTCAGACAGGATTGTTGCCAGAACATTGGAATTCTAAGCAGAGAAGAGCGTTGCGTCTTAAATCAGCCTCCTATCAAATTATTGAAGGAATATTATTCAGAAAAAACTACGACGGAGTCCTTCTTAGATGCTTAGAGAAAGAAGATGCAAAGAAGGTAATGATCGATTTGCATGACGAGCCTATCAGGGGACATTTTTCAGGAGATACTATAGCTCAAAAAATTCTCAGATCCGGTTACTATTGGCCCACAATTTTCAAAGATGCACACGTCCATGTCAAGAAATGCGACATTTGTCAAAGGTGTAGCGGAAGACAACCTAAAGCAGTGGGACCACTGAAGCCTGTGATGATCACGGAGCTGTTCAAGCAATGGGGCCTGGATATTATTGGGGAGATAAAGCTAAACTCTTCCCTACAACACAAGTACATTCTGACCGCAATCGATTACTTCACTCGCTGGGTCGAATCCATCCCGCTACGCAAAATAAATGAGGACGCGGTCATCAGCTTCCTGCAGGACCATATTATGACCAGGTTTGGAGTTCCAGTTTCTTTAGTCTTTGATAATGCTACTTACTTTTCATCGATTAAACTAACTGCTTTCACTCATGAGAAAGGAGTAAAGTTGCATTATTCTACTAATTACTATCCACAAGGAAATGGTCTGGCTGAATATACTAACAAAAATCTGATTAGACTTTTAAAGAAGACTATGATAGAAAACCAGAGGAGTTGGCACTCAGCGCTACCAAACTCCCTTTGGGCCGATAGAGTCACCCCCAAGTCTTCGATAGGAGTGTCTCTGTATACCCTTGTGTATGGTAAAGAAGCCATTCTTCCCCCCAATATCATGCGGCCCTCTTCCATAATAGCTCAAGAATCTAGAGGGTCAGATGATGAAGTTATGCAAATGAGGATATATAATCTCCTGAAAGCATAAGAGGCTCGATCTAAAGCCAAAGAGTGCTTTAAGCAACAACAAGAGGTAATAAAGAGATGGTTCAACAAACATAAGGCAGGAACAAAAGACTTTGAAGTGGGAGATTTGGTTCTCAAGTGGGATCACCCCCATGATGAGAAAGCAAAACACACAAAATTCCAGCAGTTGTGGGTAGGTCCTTTCCAGATTGTGGCAAAGCTTGGCCCTTCAACTTATAGGTTACAAGATTTATAGGGGTGGGAAGAGAACTTGCCAGTAAATGGCTTAGTTCTCAAGCCCTATTTCTCCTGAGTTTTGTTTGTGTTCTTCTATCTTGTATATAAATAATCTGGCCTGGCCATCATCTTTGAGTCATGATGTTTAATTTTGTTTTAGTTTAAATTTTTATTTGATTTTAATAAGGGAAGCAAACCCGCGGTTGCATGGGGAATATCAGAATTTTGGAATGACTAAAGTTCTTGGGTATAAGACTGTATATTGTTGATTATCTAAAAGAACTTCTTCCATTTTAGCAGTTTTCTCAAATAGCTATGTATGCATTGAATTCCTGCTTAACCCTTGTGAAATAAACCAGAATCGAAGGGTCTGGAAAACTATTTTGAGGCTCCATCCATGTCACATTAAAATGTTCTAGGGAGTGATAGCAAAGGGCCCATGGAAAGAAGTACGGTAAACAGTATATTAAATACAAATGATCCCATGCCAAGAAATGAATGCCAAAAGGCAGCTAAGAGTAAAAAATCCTATGAAAACATTATATATCAAAACAAATGTTGAACCATATAAGTACTAAAACGCCAGAAGTTCCTCTCCGTCCGTGAGCTGAAGCGGGAATGCACCTCTCACACAAAAGGACACTTGGGATAGATGAGCCTGAATTAAAATTCAGAAAGAAAGGCATGCAGGAGGACTCATATGAAAAGGACAAAAGTCCAGAAGCACAAAAGTGCTAAAATGGCATGAGGAATGAGGAACAAATGAATATTTCTGTTTACCATATGCTACAATCCTGTGGTGTCCAAGCTACCAGCTACCTGAAGACAAAAGTAACAATGAAACTCATATTTCGGCCTCAACAGAGTTATCCAGACTTGAAAATCTTGGTTTCCACTCTCCCAAATTGGACTATCATCAATGATTAAAGGTACATACTTTTGCCATTTGAGAAATCCAGATAGTTGGAAGAATTCAATAGGTTCGTTTGTTGTTAAACAGTCAGTCACTCAAGGAATAATCGTCCAGAGATCTAGGTTCACCAGGTAATCGCCAATTGTTGTAGATGCAACTGTTCTCCCCAAATTTTTCAAATTTTGGTCCCCTCCTCATGATTTAGTGTTGCTTTGAATCTTTTGGATCTGTGAACTTTTTGGTCATGCTTTGATTTGGATGATTTTGAAGATTAACTCTCGTCCTGTTTTCAGAAGTTGCTTGTGTTTGAAAATTGTTGTGGGTCGCATATTTTGAGTTGGTTTTGCTAGTCGAAGATGAATCGGATCAATTGTTCTTTGAAAAGCCGTTGTTTCGGTGGTGAAACAGGTTTTCGACCATTGCTGAATTTTAAAGCTATTCCGAACACTTAATATTTTTTATTGATCAGGCGTCAAATTATGTTTGATCGGAGATTGTTGTATGTTTGTCTTCCGCTGTTGCGGCTCCCAAAACGGCTAGCTACCCGAAATGTAAGCGCTCTGCCCGCCGATGCGTGTCGATTTCTAGTCGCGTGTTTGTAACCTTTTTCTCTTCTACCGTTGTGGCTATGCAAAACATTTGGCTTCCAATGTCGATGTCTTTTTTATTTCCGACAGGAATTTTTCCCGCCCGCAACTTAGGTCATAACTCTTTCGAGTCCGATAGGCCTAAGAGTTTTCGCAGTGCCTGTCGCCTGTTAAGACCCGCTTATGCGGCTGTGAATGAGTCTACCCTGCCGATGTTAGCGTTCTAATCCGCCAATGAGTTTTTCGTTTTCCATCGTTGGTGACTTCTTTCGAACCCATAGGTGGACGAGATAGTGGTGTCGGCGTTTGTTAAGTTCTCATAACAGTAATGCACATGGCCTTTCTTGTTGATTAGCCGTTTTGGTTGATATAATTTGATGTTTTTTTTTAGAATGCAATCCCAATAAACGATGCACATTGATTAATTGCAGGTGGACTCAAGGACCTGTTCAGACTACCACGGCGCGAAGGCATAGCTAGGCAGTTTTGGCAAAGGTCAAACCGTAACTGGCAAGATCGCAAGGAGGGCAAGTGGAGTAGAAGACAAAAGCAGTAGCGACAAAGGCGCAAACCTGAAAGATCTATCAATTAATAAGCAGGTCATGAGTGCATACAAAAAAAATAAAATGGGAATATGAAACGTTTTGAGGGACCGAAAGGTCACACGTTTGGGGGAGCCCAAGCGGTCAAACTGTTTTAGTTTAAATATTTGAAAGTTAGAACTTACAGGGGTTTTTTCCCTTGGAAAGACTTGTAAACTATTGCTTGTAAGAGGAACTATTTCGTTTTACAACCAGAAATTGAAAATTTTTCCTGTTGGAGAAAGTGCTATGTGGAATGTATCAATGTGATTAAATGAGCGATGTTGAATGCGAACTATTTCATTTTTTCAACTTTGTTTCATTAACTGTGAGAGCATTCTAACTTCCTGAACTTATGTTATTGTCTGAATGTTCTTTAGTATCCTTTATGATGTGTTCCACAATGAGTAGTGGGAGTTTGTAACTGTTGATGAGCTATCTTATCATGTATACTTTTATTCATGTTTATAGGTTTGGTTATAAGAACAGCTATCTGGGATTTGCCATAACCCATGGAAAGTAGTGCATTACTCATGAATTAATATCCAGCTCTCTAGAGATAGCTTAGTTAGTATTTATTTTCTCGCAATATATATGATTTAGGGGCTTGTGAGTTCTAAGACGAGAGGTAAGAACCTGCGCATCACGTTGTGACTACTCCTTGCATCCTTCATCACCCTGCATTGTTAATTAGGCACGTGCATATCATACCTTAAGTCAAAAATACAAAAAATATACACGGTGGACTGGGCCGCAACCGGTAAAGCCTTTTTTTTGTTACTTGACCTATGGTAGTCGGACCGCAAACCGAACGAATTCCCTACACCAAACAGTCACAGGCTAGTTGGGAATGTTGACTGGGGAGAATCCCTTGCTGTTGTTCCCTGCGAATTTCCAGGCCTCAACAGTGCCCTTCCAAATACTTCTCCAAACGTGGGTCGAAGCCTATAGTCAGCGCTGCAATCAACCATTGCGTTATTGCAAAACCAATAATCATTCCAAACTATATAATATATGCTTTCCATCTTTCAATTTCATCATAGTAGTTTGTTTGATAGGTAATTCTACCTTAGGTTATAACTTAAAGACAATTGTTATAACTCAAAATACATCTGTTGTAACTTAAATACTATAGTTATAACTTGAATACTATTGTTGCAACTTGGATACTATTTGTTATCATAGAATATCTTCATGCTTTCAAACAAGTCAAATATATGGTGTAATTTTAGAAATAGTATAGAGTTATGAGATGGTTATAATATAGCTTATAACTATATTAGAAAAGAAAATCCATAAACTTCCAAAAACATAACCTTTATACTATTTTGATGAAGGAGTGATCAAGAAACTGAAGACTAACAATAATGGAGAATTTCTCTTAAAGATTCTAATAACTCATTGTTAAATTTATAATTGAAAAACATAGGAACTTGTTCATGCTTTAAGAGAAGGACTTCTATTAAATCTTGAAGTGAGAATAGCTGCAAGAACACTAAAAAGTTTGAAGTGAACTTAAGCTCAAAACCATGAGCTCTATTCTCTCTATAGGAGTTTATAATTAGCCAGCACTGCAAACACAAGAAAACCAAACCTTGTCCTTTAGACTTTTAGAAAATAATCTTCATACGATTGAAGGAACTTTGGTAAGTACTCGCTCTTGCAATTTAAAACATTGTTTATGTTTTTATTGAAAAGTCATTATGGTGTTAGTTATAAATACATTTATGTATTTATAACAACGAAAAATAATTTACATTACCTTCTTGAAGACAAGCAGCATATTTAACCTTTTCTTAAACTAGCATCTTAACATGCTAGGAAAGTAATTTTCTCGATGTAATTTTAAATAACATCTAATGGATCTTACGCTTACCTGCTAAACCTGTAAGGAACCAGCAGTCCGATTGAGTTAGCAGAACGCTAAGTAAGCCCTGATCTCAAACAAGAATTCTTCCCTACTTGACAAAAGTTAATCATTAGTGTATCTAGCAGTAAAAAGAAATGTGAATCCTTTTCTAACTCTGATAGAACTAAAGTTGTTAAGTCATTAGTAGTACTAACACAGGTGTTTAAGATTACATCCTTTAGTTTATAAGTTCTTTTAAAGAAGCAATCCCATATTCTTTTATAAACTGTTTCATTTTCCGCTAACCTTTAGCAGTTACTTAGCTACGACTTTAGACATTTTATGTCACTTTAAAAAAATTTAAATTTTACGAATTTTTGGGTTATTACACATATAGTTATTTTTCATATGTGGGATAGTTAGATACTACTTTATAGAATGTTTCATAATGATAGAATATAGGTTTCTTATGTTGCATTAAGACTGCCCCCTTAGCATATCCACTAGCATCGGTTTCAATCTCAAATGCATGTTGCATATCTGGCAATGCAAGTATTGGTGCTATATTGATCTTCTCTTTCAAAGTGTTGAAGGCATGTTTCTCCTTGACTCCCCACTTAAAAACTTGTTTCACACTTGTCAAATCATGTAAAGGAGAAACAATAAATGAGAAGTTAGCAATAAACTTCCTCCAGTATTGGGATGCTCCCAAGAAGCTTCTAACTTCGATTACATTAGTTGTCTTGGGCCAATTCTGAATGACCTCAACCTTAGAGGGATCTATTCTCATCTCACCACCCCCTACAATGTAACCTAAATAAACCAAATATGTTCTCCAAAACTCATATTTGGATATATTTACATACAATTTCTCCATTTCTAAGACATCTAAGACCTGTCTTACTTGCTTGACATGATCTTCCCAAGTTCAACTAAAAACGAAAATATTGTCTAAGTAAACTATTCCAAAGTCATCAATGAATGGTCTAATTACATCATTCATAATCCTCATATATGCAGTTGGAACATTGCAAATCCCAAAGGGCATAACCATCCATTCATACAAACCTTGTTTAGTTTTAAAGGCAGTTTTCTATATATCATTTTCATGAATTTTAATATGATGATAGCCACTTCGCAAGTCTAACTTAGCGAAATAAATGGAATTCTTCAATTGATCCAAAAGATCATCAATACGAGGAAGAGGATAACAATTATTTACCATGATTTTGTTTAGAGAACAAGCATCAACGCACATCTACCTCTTTCCATCGTTCTTGGGAACAAGTATTATGGGTGATCTACATGGCAAAGAGTTGGGACTGGTGAACCCATTCTCAACCAATTCTCATACTTGTTTTTTAACCTCTTTGTTTTTAATGATGGATAACCCGTTTAAACCAAGGTTAGGTAATGTATCATCTTGTTAAATTTTGGAATGCACAACAATGTGTTATGAATCATGTGCAATCCCAACCTAGATCTATATTACTAGAGCAAGCTTCACTTAGAATTTACCAAAGATAGACAGGAAAATGGAAGAAATATGAAGCAAATATTAAGTAGAACACAAGATTAAAAACACTCAAGTGGATTGATCTTCCATTGTATATTATTCACTGAGATGAGTACAATATATAGTTTCTCTCAAGAGACAAAATTGGGAGGCTTAGTGGAGGGTTGAGTAGCTCACATTAATGTTGATTTATCTCGACTAATTCCCCCAATCTATGACATTGTACGAAGTGTAACTCCAAGTAGTGGCCATAATGAGGTGAAATGAACCTAGATGGACCAACAAGTGATTAGGCTAGTCAACAAGTGTGAAAGGAACCATCATGAGGGTGATTTAGGTGGTTTAGAGGTTTGGTTTTGGACCATTAATGAGCAAATTGACCAAATCCTCAAGAGGGTGCACCCAATCTCCTTAAAAAGGGGAAATGCAATAAATACCCCATAAATGTAGCATAGAGGGGTGCATCGACTCTATAAAACAAGGAAAGGAGTGGGTAAGTGGATAAACAAGTGTTTATCGCATAACCACCAATCTAAGTGGGTCAAATGTGGACAAACTAGGAACTAGAACCATTTTCACTTGGAACAACTTGCATTAAACACTTGGAACCTTATGCAAATATTATTAACCAAGGTCTAGATGGAAATTATGTTCTAACACGTCTTGAAGCAATTGGATCTCATGTTGAACCTCCCTCTTAGGAGGTAATCCCTATAGTTCCTTAAATATCTCATCAAAATCATAAAGAACTTTAATCAAATCATTTTTATGCAAAGGATCGCATCCCTAAAAATAATTATTACAATCACTTTCTTTGGGTTTAATAATCATGAGAATGAATTTCTTGGTGGCGTTTATGAGCCTCTTCATCTGTCCCATAGAGAAGTGATAGATTTGTCTTTATATGTTGTGCTCTTACTATGAATTATGCTCCATATTTAAACAAATGATATTTATTTTCTTCCCTGTAAAAGATTGTCTTCATGTCATAAAGATAAGGATTGTCTAATACAATACCATAGATATTGTTGGCACAATTCTAACTCAACCTTGGTTCACCCAACAACATACCAACAAATCCCAAGATACCGGCCCGAAAGGGTCTATCCATTTCGGTAACACCTGCAAAGCAGATGAGGTATCATCCGAATTACCTATGGAGACTGCAGGAACTAGGATTATGTAGCAAGGAAGGGGAACAACATATCATGATGTCAAATACAACTTTGACAAACTTAGATATTCGGCAGGTCATTCACTTCTACAAAGAAGTTGTTAACTCACTATGATATATAATCAAGAATACAATATCATATTATTATTCATTCACTATTTCATCCACCACATTTATTTATCAGCTAATACAATAGTAAGCAATAGAATAGATCATGCACATACATCATAACACATTAGACACCAGATATTTTAATGTGGAAACCCAAGACAGGAAAAACCACAAAAGTGTTCATTATTTAAAGAGTTGCAACAAATGAATTGCTTGATGTATATGCACACGTCCTGTGGACTTCTCCTTGTCAACTTATTACAATAGGTATGTGCACACATCCTACAAATCATTTCTTATTCATGTGACTCTCTTCAACTTGCACTTTGACACATATTGAATAATACATTTAGGTTGTATCTACATAGTACAACAGACCGTGAATCTCCAAAACTGTCTAACCCCAAAAATCCCATCCCATAACATATTTATAGGCTCTTCATAGCCTTTCACCCTGCTCCCACTACCTAAATTACCTAATAGTGTAAGTGGACAAAACATATTAACTGCCTAACCAACTCCACAGTTGGACTTCGTCAAATAGCCTAACATCCTTGAATCTCGGTCGCTCCTTTGGAGCTATCCACTTCATCTAACATCCAGAAGTTATAGCAAACTTGAGTCTGCACTACTTGGTAAATTGAAGTTGTGCATTTTCACAAACCCATCCAAGTGGATATGGTTTGGGATGTGGCTTAGTTTCCAAACCAATATTTTTAACAATCTCTTATGAAATTAAGTTAGTTTGAGATCCACTATCAAATAAAGTATCAATTTTGGTATGTTTAGAAATCACCCTAATGTGAAATAGTTCACTCCTTTTCTTTTCATTAAAGATAGTTTCATATTTATAATCATAAGAAGATTTACCTTGTAATCATGTGGCTGCAAATTTCATCTCATATTCAGAGTCTAATCCCATATCATGTTGGACAGTAGCAGTAGTCTTCCTTTTATCCTACTTGTTCTGAAACTTCTCTGGCTTAAGTTTCGAGCAAAATTTCCAACATGTGTATGCATCATGACCCCTATTCTAGAAATGCATGCATGCATGTAGGATTATCACTTCCCTTCTTCATGGAAATTGTTTTCTTACCTTTTCCCTTTCCTTTAATCTTGTTTCCACCTGGATTGAAAGGCTTCTTGAAAAAATTATCAGTAGTATTCTTCCCCTTTGACTCAATATGGGTGGCTTGGACACACACTTCATCCAAATTGTTAGAATTAAACATGAGGATTGTATGTTTTAAGTAGCTATGTAATCCACCTATATATTTGAGAACTGTTTATTGAGTATAGACATGAATACCCAACACTAAGGACGCCTTTCTAAATTCTTGTGTATAGTCCTAAACACTATGTCCCTTACCTTGCCTATAATTATGCCACTTCATCTTAGCCTGTTGTTTATACCCCAATGGATAAAACCATTTTTTTAATGTTAAAACAAACTCATACCAAGAGGAAATAACCTTACCTCTCACAAGAAGGTCCTCCTGTGTTTTTATCTCCAACCATACAAGAGCAGTGTCTCCAAGTTGAAGCGAGGCCAATTGGATTTTAGCTTCATCTCTTGTTAACTTCTAGATTCTGCAATAAACCTCTATTTTCCTAACCCATTCATCCAATTTTTAGCATTAACTTCTCCATTAAACATGGGTAAATTATACTTTATATCAAGATTTAATGGTGTATCCATATCATATTTCTCAATATGATTTTTAGGTGCATTAGATGAAGTACTGGAAGAAATCGCACTAGAAGAATATGATGATGGAGATGGTGGGGTTTTAGGAGGTTCACATTCATTACCTTTTTTCTCAAAAGTATTTCCCGTTGCACTCATATGATTCCTTATCTTCTTCTCCAATCTCCTGTGATAATTGGAAAACAACTTTTCTACTTTGTTTTCCATTTAGTAGAAAACCTTGCGGAAACCCTTCTCATCCTCTACTCCATAGTTTTCATATGCCATTTTCTAGATTAAAAGGGATCAAGTTCTCCTTCTCCTGCTTTAAGCTTGGCCCTAGTAAGCATTCACACATTTTCCAGGGTTAATCAAGCTCTGATACCAACCTGATCTGAATATTACATGATCATATTAACCATGAATTTTTTGTGTGAATGATTTGTAAACAGTAAACTCTTTATGGAAGATTTTAAAATGTAAATTCCTTTAAAACAGAATGCAAAAATAAAAAATAATACAAATCAACACAAATGCAAACCATTACTTGAAGACTACAACTTGATAACGAAGTTCGTCTCTAATGTCCTACATCTCCAAGTCCTAGCTTCCAATGGGACCATTTTAATTAATTGCTTTAAATGTTGCAAACTTACATTAGTACAGAGGACTCTCAGAGATCATGTTTGTTACTTACAAACCATACCAATTCTAATTAGATTTTTCTAGGACCCCCCCTGACATGATGTATAAGATCTTGTCTCATGCGCTGGATGGAACCACCTTAGAACCATTCTGCAACTTAACGCATTGGCAACAACCATTGTGATCAATATTCTCAATGTCACTTCAAACTTTTTCATCTCGAACAATCCCTCTGAACTCGATTTCTCAATGAATTCTTTCTTTGTTTGTCTCTTTGTTTCTCTCCCTTTTCCACATCCAAATTGCATGTTTAAATAGAAAACTGGATTGGTTTCTGGATTCGCATGTGCTACATTCAATTAGGTATGAAATTTGATCCCATGACCAAATTATCCTTCATGATCAATCCCAAAACCGAAGGCATAGGATTAATAAAATTAATGAACCAAAGATCCTGGAGATTATCTCTACTAGATTGAAAAAACAAATCCACAGTTGTAACTTCTATATTCATTCTTGGCCATTGATGTAGATCTGTCGTTGGTTGTTCTAGATTTTCAATTTACACTATGTCGATCCACACTTCGGGAATCGGAAGTTGGAACCATCAAACTAACTTCTCACAATGAATATCATGACTCTATCGATCGTGAATTCAACAATCTTAAGTTGGAACTGTCAAACCAACTTCCCATGATGAACATCCCGACTCTCGAGTCCCGATTCCCAAATCAAAAGCCAAAAATAAGCTCTACCACTGGGATGTCAACTTGGACTGGAAACTTAGCACCTACTAGCTTCCACATCAACTCTTCCTACCACATGGATCTCTATGCCATGTCAACATCATACAATCCATGTGTCAAAACTCAATAACGCAATATATTTCATATTTAGAGTCCATTTTTTGTGAAATGGGTATCGTCGAAAAGTTCTCAACGATCTCTACACAATGGTATACCTCCGATCAACATTTGAAGACTTGAAATTTTTGGTCATTTGGCTGACACACATGGATTATTTATCTAGGTAGCCCAATTGTAAACATTTTCTCCAAGGTGTATGGATATATTAGCATGTTGCAAGCCCTTACATTATTGTAATATTTTAAATGATGTGGTCTAAAAATGCAACACTTTGCATCTCTCTGGTTGGAATATAACAACTCAAAGAAGGCATAGTTCTGATTGATCTAGAACTCTACTCAATTTTTTGAGCATCTGGGCCAGTTTAAAATGGGTTAAAACCCCCAAGGGAACATTTCCATAGAAGAAATATGCCATCACACCATTGGAACTCTGGCCCCAACTGGAATGTTTGTCGGATCTCTGCTAGAGAAATCCACCAAATGAAGTGCAAATGTTGTGGTTTTAGAAAATTTCAGTCATTCCATGAAAGTCCTTCCTCAAGCAATGTTCCAAGAATGATCGGGTTCCTTTGAGAATCGATGATTTGAAGAAGCTAGTAATCCCGAGAAGGTTAAAAGAGTATGGTTGTTAATGGAAATCTTGTTGGGCATGCTTGAAATAATTTAGTTTCATATAGAGATATCTAGAGGAACATGGAAATAACTACCTTGCATGATTTTCTTGCAAAACTTACTTTGTTTATAATTTTGAGATATTTTGTTTAGAAATGTATAGCACTAAAAACTATCTTCATTGTGTTATTATAAATATCTTTGTGAGGAATAGAATTGGAAAGCACGATATTTGTTTGAAAATGAAATCAAAAACCTAATGTGTATTTTTGAATGCAAAGTCCAGAGTGCATGACAATATTGTTTCCATATTCTAGACATTATCTTTAGTGTTAATAGATACTTAGCCTACAAATCAAATATGCATTACTATTGAGAGAGCAACAATTATATAATTGTCTTCTGTGTTAACTTGTCAAGCAATTATTTCTTGGTTTCCTTCGAACTACTTAAACCATTTCTAGTTGTGTTGGGTTGGGGTGTTATATATGTTTTAATGTGCATTCTTTACTGATAAACAACTTCGGTGTTGAATGGGGGGTTCAATTATCATTAAATTTTGCTACATGCAGCTCTTGTTTATCGTATGAATTACGTATAGAGAATTTATAAAAAACCACATACCTAATATTATGCAACTTCCATCAAAGAATTAAAAAAAGTTTCCAAAGTTATGAGGTGATGTTTACATGAAATTAAAAAGGCAGTAGCCTAAATGTTAGATGTTTTCAACCTTTTTTTGTTTCTTTTTCCTCACTTGTTTTTCACATAATACGACAGAAATTTTAGATTAATTTTTGAAAAGTCATATAATAGTTGTTAAACTTGCATAATCTTGTTGTCCTTGGGGTATTTGAGGTTTCTTAATCCATTTATACAATCAAAAACATGATTTGGGCACTTCAAAATTCAAATTTTGGAAAAACAAATTAGATAGATTTCGATAAAAAAAATCATCAGAATGTCCAAAACATATAACAAATAGACTACTCCTTAAAAGGTCATGATTTAGTATGTAATTAAGTATAATTATTTGATGAAAATTCCTATATTATTATTATTACTTATTTTATATATTTTTCTGATAATGATGGTTATACTGTAAAAATATATTGTAAAAGAAAAAAATAAAAACACGCATATATTATTGTAAATCTATTTTAATGTATATTGTATGATAATGATGGTTATACTATAAAAATATATTGTAAAAAATTAAAATAAAAACACAACATATATTATTGTAAATCTATCTTAATTTGTATATTGTAGAAAATAATAAAATGTAAACACATTTCAATATAAAATAGCATAGCACATATTATTCGAAATGTATTTTACTTTCTATATTATAGAAAGTAATAAAAAGTAAACACATTTCAATATATGATGATGATGATGATGACGATGTTTATCATCCACTGAGACCAACTTTGGTGTATCAGACCTTAAGAGGGATAATACTTGGTTTACTTTAAAATCTTGTTCATGTGCTCAAAAAGCTTTCCAAGCTCACTATAGTTTTGGCAAGTTAGGAGGTTATAAAGGTTTGTATTGTAGCAAATACTATGAAGCTCAGATTGGTTGATTTACAGTTATTTTCAAGACCAAAATAAACTTTCCACCCTTCATTAATCATTTTTCGCAATGCTATATTTCAAATTGAGCTTGTGATGAATATCTATTCCGAGATACTTGTAAGAAGTCACTTCCTCTAGATTTCTATTATCATAAATAAAATTTTCATAGGTGTATTTCTTATATTTTATAATCGTGATTTTTGTCTTATCGGTGTTAACTGTCATACCCATGTTAGAGAAAAAATATTTAAGAATTCTTAATTTCTTATCGAGATCAGAAGGACGCCTTGCCATAAGAATAATATCATCAACATAAAGAAGGAGGATGATAACTTTCCCAGTTAAGATTGTACCGACACAACTTGTTTCTTCTAAACACTTTTCTAGCTTATCAATGTAAATGCCAAAAAGGGTAGGGGAGAGGGGGCAGCCTTGTTTAACTCCAATATTACAATTTATATCCATTTTCCACCCCTCAGTATTATTAAATTTGGCAATGACATTTTCGTATAACCTTATCACGACATCTCTCAACTCAAAAGGAACCTTAAGCTTCTCTAGCCGATTCAACGGGTTATTTCTAGGCACTGTATCGAAAGCTTTTCTAAAATCCACAAAGCAACAAAATAGGTTAGACTTATTATTATGACATTCCTCTCCAATGATCCTAAGTGTAACGAGGTGGTCCGTGGTTGAATGATTCCTTCTAAAACCTGTGTGGCCTTTAGCCCGCTTACCTTCCATTTCTAGCTAATCAGTGATCTTCTTTTCTAAGATAATACCATATAACATAGCTAAGAGAGGGCTAATCATAATAGTCCGTTAAATACATGGGTCATTTTTATCACCACTATTGAAAATAGGAATTATGAGGTTTTAAGTCCAAGGTGTAGGAAAACCTTGCTTGACCGCTAGATTAAAGAGTTTGTGGATGTGCGGGATGAGGAATGGCCCTCCATTTTTTAAGATTTCCACTTGGTAGCCTTCAATGTCTTTGGTTTTTCCATTTTCTAAGTGCTTAACCCCAAAATCTATGTCTTCTAACGAGAAAAATTATTTCATTGTAAGAAAGGTTTGAATGTTATCTCTGATATTCGGGGATTCATAAAGCTTTTTAAGATAGGAATTCCAATCTTTTAAAGAAATTTTATTGCCTTCTTCTGTTTTGTGAGTTAGAAGTTGCCTCCATAATTTCTTAGGAGCCACCTTGGAGAGATGTAGGAGATTTTCTTGCCTTTTACTTAGATAATGTCTTTTTTTCTTTTAATTAAGGTTTTGTAGTGATTTATCTTGCCCATTTTTATCGAATCTATAGTAGCTTGCTTAATTCCTTTTCTCGCATCTTTACACTCTTTATCATACCAAGGGTTGGTTCTTCTATTGCTTATTTTAGACAAGACTTCAATAGAGAACTTGTTAATGGATGACGAGAGGGTTGTAGAAAAATTATGGTAGAGATTTTATATATTCTCCATACTAGATAAATGAAACAATTTATTTTTTAGATCATGAAGAAAAATGTCATCTTTAGTTTTATCGAAGATTAGATGTTTTTGGAAATGATAGTTTCCCTCCTTGGGATCGCTATGCATGGCAATATTGAGAGTTATAATTAAAGGTCTATGATCAGAGTTGAGCTCATGGTCATTGAATATGTTGAAATCTATTAACTTGTTGTATAGAGGGATATCAGATAAACATAATCTATCACACTATTGCCAAGCCCATGATACAAGTCATCTGGCTAGAGTTTGGTTATTTTGTGAAACTGTTGCAAATGATAAGATCTTGAGCGGTACAAAATTTAACCAGCTCATAACTGAATAAATTTTCACCTAGGTCTTCATAACTTCGTTTGTACATATTAGCTAGCTCAAGGTCTTCGTCTAACCAAAGAGGATTAGGGTTGGATAATTTCTTAAAATAATAGCTTGGTTACTGGAAGTTCAAGCATTGAATTCACCCATCAAAAGGGTATTGTCTTCCTTCCTTAAACTAAAAATATCATGTTCTAAACCATTATAAGGCCATTTTTTATCTAAATTGGTTTTTTATAGAAGTTGGAATTAATAGGGGCAAATTAACAGATTCATCATTAATGTATGTGATCTCTATCCAAATAAATTGGTTGTAAGGGTCTTTCTTATAAAGCCTAACATGTGGGGATATGTTCTTCCTAATGTAACAGGCTATACCCCCAATGTCTCTATGGCATGAATGTTTATTCCATATTGATCATAGGACATAACCGTCTATATCAGGGACCTTGGACCCCTCGTGTTCCCAAGTTTCAAACAATAATATAATATCAATTTCGCTCGGGATCCAACTTAACTTAGGGCCTTTGCTCCATGGAAAGCCTCGATGGTTCCAAGAGAAGATCCGGAGTGTGTCAAATTGCTATTTGTTATTATTCTTTACAATGATATAAAATAATATATATTAGTGTAAATATATTTTAGTCTGTGTAGTGTAGAAAAATATTAAAATATAAACATATTTGATATTTCAATAAAATAGTTTAGATAATTGTAAAACCATTTTAGTTTTTAGTTTAGATTATTTAAAAAGAATTATTATTTTATAATTTTTTTAAATATTATATTTAAAAGATATTTCATATGGGAATATTTTTATGTTATATATAAAAAAATTATTCATATTACATGTGTGCTTGGTTAGTTTTTATATTAAATGTAAATATAAAATTTCTATGTGTATGTTTTTTTAATTATATTTCACTTACTAGTGTTACTATTATATTTGCTATAAATACTAACTTTTATACTAGTGTTACTATTATATTTGCTATAAATACTAACTTTTATATATGTCATATTGGGTTCTAAAAATTGTTTTTTCACAATAAAACTAAGTTTAAAAGAAACTTTAAAAATCAATAACATAAGCGCGAAAGAACCAAAGTAGAAGCTCGAAGAAGCATAATGCGCTAAAGTCACTTAGTCATATTGTATTGTGGCATTGCTCCTATCATTTCAGGTGAAGAATTCAACTCTATTATGGTCATGAAATCAAGGTATTTCTATTGTCTAACACACTTGTGGGTTGTATTAGTAAGTTGCCCATGTTGTGGGTTGTATTAGTAAGTTGCCCATGTTGTGTTTTCCTTGATATGGGTTAGGTTGGAGTATTTGTCCCAAGCAAGTTTATGACAGGTCAAAACATCCTTAAAAAATATAGAGTGCTAGCCATAAAAGCTTTCCTCATAAATCCTTAAAATGGTTTCTAAGAATCATAAAAAGGTAAATAACTATAGTTTGATATCATGGTATGATGATTGTCTAAACTTCAATTATGACAAAGGCGTTATTTAAGAGTGTAGTTTGTCTCTAGCCTTTGTCATTTGTCCAAAATGTATGGAAACATGCCACATGTTATGAGTCGACATCATATGAAAGTTCGTTACTTTATAGATCATCATCCATTTTCACTTCAAGGAACCACCCTCTCTTATAACAATTCGAACTCACGGAAGCTTCAGTGATTAAACAATACCATAGCAGGCTTGTTCACAAAAGGGGTGTTTAAAAATAGAATTTTAAAAGTCAATATATCGGCATGATATTAGGGGAGGGGATTTTTGAAAATACGGGGTATAATACGGTAAGAGGAAGGAGGGTTGGGTATAAAACCACTCATTTTTTTCTCGTGCTTCATTACGTGTTCAGAGTTGTGACTTTTGCTTCATGCCAAGTTTGAGGGTTTTTTGAGCTCTTTGTGCCATGTGTGTGCCCTCTTCGTCTCATTGTCCATGCCCTTTCCATATTCCATTGTCCATTCCCTCTGCATCCCATGCCCTCTACATATCATGGGTTAGGGTTTTGAGCTCATCATTCCTTTTCGTAGGGGATCTGCATGGTTTTTGAGCTCTTCGTGGGTTGGTATTTTGCATGGGTTTATCTCTTTTAGATGCTTTGTTGCTCACTATTTGAGAAATAATCCATGTGAAATGGTGGCTTCTAAATTTAGAAGAGATAATGAAAGAATGAAGGAAAGAGGGTGTGAGAAATGGCTACAATTCTATATAATTGTAACTCGGGTCGGTGAAAACCAACATGTATAACAAACTGACTACAAAAAATAGGGTTTTCCATTGCTCTTCACTCGTGGTGTGGGTAAGATTGCTGCTAAACCATGATAACTAAGCAATTGTGTTAACTTCACAAAGGCCCTACTATTGATGCTTGTTTAATGCCTAAGTTAACATTCATCGTTGTCTTTCTTGACATGGAGATTAAGAAACGAGCTCTAAAAAGTGGAGAGTAATCCATACAGTAGACTGGTGGCATTGAAGCGAATGGATATTGTGAACAATTATGACTAGATCCAAGAATTCTCATGTGCCATTATTGTATGTGACTATATTCCTCCTCTTGTAATGTTGTTTCTTTTCTAATATGAGCAACAGATGTATGTGATGCTTTCTTGACAATGCTCTTTTCACAATCCTGATGTTGATGTCCCCGCAACATTCATCTCATGTAATGTTAGGGAAGGCTTCAATTTTTGGAAGTTTCTTGGTTTTGAATGAAGGATTGTGGTTGTTACTATTGTATGTTCCAAATGCAGACAATAGTATAGATGTATCTTGTGTTTTCTATATGGTTATATTTATTTGAAGCAGAGATTTATTTAAGAAATTAGATGTTCAGTTACACATTGCTAGATGATGATCTACATGCCATATATGAATGTCTCAATCCTTGTGTACTCCTTGAAGCATTCTTTCTGAATAAAAACCAAACCTTTGTCCTTTGCATCTAACTGAGGTTGTGCAATGTCGATAAGATTGGACCTTGTTTTTCTATTGACTCTTTTGCAAAGCTTGTCGAACTTCATGATTCTTTTCAATGTGTTCAGTGAACCTGATTACTGGTCAATGTTTAGTGACTTCATTGTTATTGTTTTGTGTATGGGACTAGGGCAGCTAATGGATGCTTCAACCAGACACCATGGCACATAGCAAAATGTGAAGTGTCTATTGCACTATGTATCGCACAATTGCAGTTGTGAAGCACATTTCTAAGATACTGGAATCTCGTGTCTTCAAATGGAACGCTTGATTGAAAATCTATTAGAATTTGAATTCCATTTAGATCTTCAAGCAGATTGCTCTAATAATGTTTGCAGCAAAAGAATAGAGAATGAAGATACAAACTGAACAAACAAACCACACAGGAAACGGAGAAGTATTGCTCAGGAATTTACAGTATCATTCACAATAATAATATCTGGTGTTACAATAGTTTACATAGGAAGAATTCAAATGCATGGAAGCAATTTGAATCTACCAAGTGGATATGACTATATCTAACTAAATCTCTAACTCATGGTCTCTCAATCAATATCGGAGTCCAAAATCAACTCCCAGATGTCTAACCAACTCAACAAACAGTGACAACTAGTTAACTCAGTGCAACTGAGTGTGGTAGGTGGGCAAAGGCTCCTTCTCCACATGCATTCATGCATTATCCATGCAATACATGCGCTAGCGAACTGTTTGTGAACTAATTGAAAGTAACTTAGGGCTAACTGAGACTAACTAGTGCTAACTCCAACTAACTGAAGAAGGTTGGTGTCGGGACTCCCAGTGGCTCCTAATATGTAGGGATTGCTCTAGAAGGTGCCCAAGATGATGCATGCACATGCAGTAAGTGGCATTTAACCTCTAGCAGTGTTCCCCACACTCTAGTGACTGGCATATGTGTCCCCATTAGGCCAAGTGGACCCAATGATACTAGTTAACCCAATTAATTAATTAAGGTTCCTAAGTTAGGCTAATTAATATAATAGAAAGACTGAACAAGGGAGGATTAATAATCCTAACATCCCCCCTGAATCCTAACTTGTACAACTGTGAGCCATGGTAACAAGACCATAGGTCACCCAATCTACAATCTAAAAGACATAATACAAAAGAGGTAGGAAAACCTCTTGGGAAAAAAACCCTCAAAATAGGAACTGAGAATCAATCCTTAATGCCCAAAAGAGACCTAAGAAAAGCAAATATCTTTTCGATAAAATACTTGGTAAAAATAATGCAATTTGATCCTCTGTCAGACAATAGTGTAGTGTGATTGTTCTATCATGCACCAGTTCCCGAATGTAGTGCTTGTGAACCTCTATGTGCTTTGTCCTCTGCTTCTGAACAGGATCACTGGAGATCTTGATTGTACTCTAGTTGTCACAATAAATATCTATTGTAGGTGAAGTCTGAATCTCGAAATATGTCAAGATGTCATGCAGCCAAACTGCTTGAATAGTTTCATTCACAGCTCCCCGATACTCTGCTTCTGTTGAAGAAAGTGCAAGGGTTGCTTGCTTCTTGTTGGACCAACAAATTGGCCCATATCCAATCATGAATACAAAACCCAAGGTGGATTTCCTATCATTTCCATCTCCTACCTCGTATGAGTCTGTAAAACCTGTGAGATCCAGCTATGCTCTAGCAGCATAGTGGATCCCATAATCAATAGTACCCTGCACATAGTGCAAGATCCTCTTTGTTTCCTTCCAGCGCAGCTCATGTGGCTCCTGCATATATCTGGCAGCAGCACACACAATATAGGATATGTCTGGTCTCGAATGAGTGAGATACAGAAGGCTTCCAATGAGCTGTCTATAGAGAGTGTTGTCCACCAAAGGTGTGGAACCGCCTTCTTCAAGCCTGATGCCTGATAGAAAAGGGTAGGGGGCTGCCTTGCAATCCTCCATGTGGAACCTCTTAAGCATGTCTGATGAATACCTAGACTGTGAGATCATGATTCCTGAAGCCTTTTGACTTACTTCAAGACCAATGAACTGTCTTAACAGTCTTAAGTCAGTCATAGAGAATGATTTATTAAGAACAGACTTTATGTTGCTCAATCTAGCAGCAGAGCTGCTAGTAATGAGAAAGTCATCTACATACAATACAACTAGAAGCAAGAACCCCTCCTTCTTCTTCATGTAGACATTGCAATCATATTTGCACCTTTCAAACTTCTAAGAGATGAGGAAGGAATCCATCTTGGAGTACCATGCCCTTGGGGATTGTTTGAGTCCATATAGTAATTTCCTCATTCTGCAGACTAAGGATCATCAATAAACCCCCCAGGTTGTTTCATATATATTTCTTCCTCCAAATCACCATGGAGGAAGGCACTCTTCACATCCATGTGATGTACTTCCCATCTCTTGGAAGCAGCAATGGCCAATGCCAACTTGATGGAGTCCATTCTAGCTACTGGAGTGAATGTCTCATTGTAGTCCAAGACTTGGACTTGAGAATACCCCTTTGCCACCAACCAAGCCTCGTACTTGGTTGTGGTCCCATCAACAACTATTTTGGTTTCATAGAACCATTTGCACTGTACCAGCTTCCTTCCTGAAGGTAAGGGGACAAATTTCCATGTATGGTTGTCATGTAGCGAATCAAACTCCTCATCCATGGCTACTTGCCATCTAGGATCATGGAAAGCCTCCTTTAAGGATTGAGGATCTGACCCAAGCATAATAAAACACCTCTTAGGAAGAAGAGGATCTATGTGAGACAGTGCTACACTCTCCTTCTGATATTGGTACCTCATTCTTCTTTTGTCATATGGATTCCCAGCACTATCTCCAGTTGCATCTATGAGATTATTAGCCCATTTAGGCTATTGGAATGAGGTGGATGTTGGATCTAGATCTAGATCCCTTTGAGTTGCAAGCTCAATGTCTGGATCATACTGGGATGACTCCTCTTCTGAATCTGAATCTGAAATGTCAGGATTTGAAACTAGAACTGCAATAGGAAGTGAAAGAATGTTTATACCTTCATCAACTTCGAATGAAAACTGAGGTGATGTCGGAACTATGTATGGCATGAAGTGAGAGAAAATATATGCCTTGGAGGCATGATCATCAATTCCTTTCACTACAAGCTCCCTGGTTGATATTTTTGTGATCTACACTGAGTCAGGTCCAAACACCACTTGCTTTGGTGAGCCGGTGTGAGTCATCTGGTATACAAACAATAGATTAGTTGCAAGGGAGGGCACATAAAGGACATCTCCAAACACACCATGCTTCGCTATGATGGTGTCTCTTCCTGCTGCTGGAATTTGGGAATCATCTCCCATGTGAATAGTGGGCCCTTCATTGATGTTGAGAGAGGAGAAGAGATCCTTAGAGGCCACCATGTGATTGGAGGCTCCAAAATCAATCAAATAGGTTGTAGACCAAGGTAGTCCTACTTTCAAACCATGACATCTTTCATGTCCATTATCTGAATTCTTTGCTCTCTATGGAGAAGCAATGCTACACTGCTTGACAAGAGAAGTCATCTCATCAAGTTGCTTCCTCATACAATGTTCTTCAAGATGGTACCCTTTTTCCCAGTAGGGACATAGTATCTTCTCAAATTTCTTCTTCTTAGAGCCAGAGGCCCTTTCAAAAGCTTGCTGATTTTGTTTAGGCTTTGAATCAGCTTCCTTTGGCTCCTTCTTCTTTGATTTCCCCTTTGCTTGTGCTTTGCAAGAATCGGAAACTAGAAGAGATTGATCTTTGGATGTCTTCAAGACTCCCATTCTCATCAATTTGTCTTGCTCTTTGATTAAGGACTCAGAAAAAGAATCTAATAAAGGAGCATTCCAATCAAGAAAGATTTCCTACTTGGAATGAAAAATGGAGACAAATACATAATACTCAGGGCCTAGTTTGCTGAGTATGGAAAGGACATTCCGCTCATCCTTCTTCTCTATTCCGCACTGTTTACACTGGAGTACTAGAGACTTGAATTTAGTGAAGAATTGCTCAATAGTCTCGAAACTGTTGGGATGTAAAGATACCAACTCATTCTCCAGAATGTGCCCCCGAATCTCATCTTGTTTGTTAAACAAGCTATCAAGCTTCTCCTAGGCTTCTTTGGGAGTCCTCAATCCTTCTAGATGGAAGAGGAGATCTCTGGAAATATAATTACATAAGTACTCGAATGCTTCATCACAACGGTTTAGGAACTTGTTTCACTATATCGGTTGATGAGGCTCAGCCTCCCATCCATGCATGATCCTGTGATAGCCATGCTTTCACAAGGCCAGCTGCATATCAATCCTCCAATCATGATAATTGGAAGTTGTGAGGATCCGTGGTTCAGGAGTTTGAGAACTCATAATTGCTCTGGCTAGAGGACTGCAAATACTTCTCACAAGCTACGTAGCACCTATCAATTTCACTACAATAACACACTAAAACATATGAACTGTTAGAATCATGCTTTTCCTCCCGACATGAACATGTTTTCAGGTTCTGTCACACCCTCTCCGTTGCTCTGAATAAATCCAAAGCTAGCAAATTTTCATAGGGGACTTCTGTGGAAACCCAGTTGCTTCTGATGTTCGATGGGGAGAAACAAGCATGAAACCTGCATGAGAATGCTCTAATACCATATTAGAATTTGAATGCCATTTAGAACTTCAAGCAGATAGTTCTAATAATGTTTGCAGCAAAAGAATGGAGAATGAAGATACAAACTGAACAAAATGATCCACAAAAAACGAACAAGTATTACTCAGGAATTTACAGTATCATTCACAATAATAATATCCAGTGTTACAATAGTTTACATAGGAAGAATTCAAATGCATGGGAAGCCATTTGAATCTACCAAGTGGATATGACTGTATCTAACTGAATCTCTAACTCATGATCTATCAATCAATATCGGAGTCCAAAATCAACTCCCAGATGTCTAACCAACTCAACAAACAGTGACATCTAGTTAACTCAGTGCAAATGAGTGTGGTAGGTGGGCAAAGGCGCCTTCTCCACATGCATCCATGCAAGACATGCGCTAACTAATTGTTTGTGAACTAATTGAAAGTAACTAAGGGCTAATTGATACTAACTAGTACTAACTCCAACTAACTGAAGTAGGTTGGTGCCAGGACTCCCAGTGGCTCCTAAAATGTAGGGATTGGTCTAGGAGGTGCCCAAACTGATGCATGCACATGCAATAAGTGGCAGTTAACATCTAGCAATGTTCCCCACACTCTAGTGACCGGTACATGTGTCCCCATTAGGCCAAGTGGACCCAATTAATTAAATAAGGTTCCTAAGTTAGGCTAATTAATCTAATAGAAGGTATGAACAAGCGAGGATTAATAATCCTAACAAAATCAACCACTGAAATATGGTATAGTTCACTACCTTTCTCAATCCATTTGTGTATGGATGGATTGAAATGATCTTCTCTAGCCATGCTCTATCTTGGGATCCATTAATACCCCTAGTGCTTTGCTTGTAATAACTAAACAATATATTATCATATTTGGAGATGATAGATATGAGAGATCAAGTTTGAATATATAGGTATATGTACCAAGTTTGTGTGTGCTAGTCAAATTCGTTTCTACACAGATTTTAGTTTGATAACAACAAACAACCCCTAAGGACACCTACCTGAGACTGGAAATGCACCAGTCCAAACAGTGAGGCTTCCAACTGTGACAGGGTTTGTTCTCTACAATTATCGGGTAGCTCTGCCAATGCATATTCATGTCATAAAACTCCCGTTGGAACCAAAAACTAATCTCAAATCAACAGCCTCCTTATATAAGAACATAGCTAAAGTAGCTCATATTTCATCGCAAATTTTAGATTAGTTACCCAACTAACCAGTCATCAAAGTTGATTGAATCAATGGTCATTTTTAACCAGATCAAGCTTTTACTATAAAAAACATCCACATGAACAAACCATGCTTCCTCATCCATGTGTCAATTTATCTCCCATGCCAATTTGATCTTGCACCAATATACTCCTACGCTAGAATTTCCAGTTTGTTGGAATTGACTATGCTAGAGATGTCATTTCTACATTCATGCCAATTTTGCAATTGCACTACTCTATTCTACACTTCTGTAAAATGGAAACTTGTGATGAATGACTTACATTGTAGTTTCCACCCCTCCCCCTAATTTTTGGCCAAAAATTGACTCATATTATAAAATTACAAACGATATATCACCTACAATTAAGATCTTTCTTTAAAAACGGTATACCACTATGCCACACCCCTTCCTTCTAGCTAAGTTCCTCCCAATTTGAAGCCATGTTACATCTATATCCTAGGTCAAAAAAATTAAAAATGAACATAATAAGAGTTTATATTTCTTATGTGGAAAAAATTTCAAGGAAGATCTCTCTAGGATTCCTACTCCCCTTTATTAATGTCCTCGAAGGCTAACCATGAAGACAAACCCTTCTTAAATAATATCTTCCTTTTAATTCCAAAGGGAGAACCAATAGAACCTAATGAAAGACCCAAAACACTTTATGCTACTATAGCCCAAATCCCTACCATTTCAAAGTCCTTAGAAGTTCCAAGCAAGGTAGTGTGAGGCCACTTACCATCCATCCCAAATCCTCTTCAAAAATCCACATAGAGGGATCTCTGGATGAAGAAATTTTTGTTGAGATATTCAACAGTACTAAGAGTGGGGGTGAATCAATATTGTACATATTTATCAATTTTTACCTATAACTGCTTCATACACTTTTGGTTTTATAGTTTCAGGTAATCATAGCATAACCATGTTATAGGAGTCAATCAGCACATCACAGTGCTCAGAAATTAAAGTGGAAACCCAAACTGGGAGAAAACCGCATGAAATGCTTCACAAATACCAAATACTAACAAATACTAAGAGTCATCATGTTTTAAGGCTGCCTTTCATTTCATTTTTTGTGCATTTCCATTCACTAAACTTCTTCGACCAAAAAAAGACACCTAACCTCTATTCTTCTTCGACAACTACGGTTCTAATTTTTGCCTCGATACCAAGACACATTTCATACTCATTTCACTAAATCGATTTGTCATTTATACAATTTGATGTGGACACATCATGCTCAAAATTTGTGGATCCAACAAAGCGCATTATTAAGACAAAGTGGGCATATTGTGCTCACATTCTTTGGTCGGCCTGTTCATTTAAGGATCCAATTGGAGTTCTCACTCTTGATTTTCCTTTGTATGAGTTCATGTGGACCCTATTGGTGATGGAGATTAAGTCATTATGGACCCAAATAGCGAAGAGAATTAATATCAGGATTTGTCTGTAAGCACATTCTTTGCTACTCTTTCTTTGTGGGCACACTCTATGCTCAACAAATCATTTTCCAGCATGTCTATCATAAAAGAAATTCATTTTCCCTCCAAAGCAAAACTCAACACAACAATTTCAAATTCAATTTGCAAGAGATGTGGGCCCAATGTGGTAACTAAAATAATTTCCAGTTGATTTGGTACTCTTCATGTCCATAAGAAGAGGTTTGAAGTGATTTAGATCCTCTATTTTGAGTGTGAAATACTGAGTGTGCATATTTTTTAGATGAGGTGTGGATATTATGAGATTAGGTGTGTATTTTACTTAGGTTGGTAGCTATATTACTTTGGTTAGAAGGCATTTTATTAGGTTGGTGAACATATTACTTGGGTTAGCTGGAATTTTACTTAGGTTGGCGGGCATTGGAGTGCATATTACTTAGGTTGGAGGGAATTTTGTTGCGTAGTCATTGTACTTAGTGGTGGTGGGAATTTTACTTAGTGTTGTGAGGGCATTTTACTTGGTGTTGGTAGGAACTTTACCTAGTGTTGGAGGGAATTTTACTTAGTGTTGTGCGGGCATAATTATTTAACGATTAGGCATAGTTGTCTTATGACTGAAATCGACCACACAGAGACCGAGTGTCTTCTGCCCGATTTGTCTTCACCAACACGTTCCCTTCAATACTTTGTCTCTTTATAATCTCATTACTTGTTGAATTGATTCTTCAGCACTCATGCTTGAGATCATGATACTGACATTATGATACTACTCTACAAACAACTTGACATCAATGACAAATTTCAACAATTTGAACTTTTAGGGCATTTTTTAATTATCTTTTTATGTTTGCATTTTTTCACATTATAGCATTAGATGTCACTTTTTTCTATTTTAACATTAGAGATCTACTGCCATTTTTTAATCCTTTTAATTCATGTACATGATACAAATAGATAGGTAACACATCTCTTACATTAGAGATGTAGAGTGCACCTTGATTCTCTTAATCCAACAATGTCTACCAAGCTAGATCTCCCTTCGAATCCATGTGGGAATTTGAATTGATTCAATGTCAAAGATAGATTTTCCAATGATAATTTCCTTGAATATACCTTATAATTCATTTAACATCAAGAAGCAAGCCTTGAAAGTAAACAGACATCATTCATATGCCCCCTTTATCCTTCTCCATAGTGCAAGTATCTAACCCTTCTTACATATATGAGATTACCTTTTATAAGTATTCCCCTTTAGAAGGTCCCAAGTTCGAATGCCTTTGGGTGAAGCGCACTAGTCTACATTGAGGGGTTACTAGGGATGTCATCCATAATTAAATGTGGATAAGTGTATTTTGGGTTACCTAATGAGGGTTTCCTTGCAAAAGAAATAAATTATTTCAAGTTAAAATACTTGGAACAATGATGTTTAATGCTAGCGATTCAAGCGATGTCTAATGGTTTGGAACAATGATGTCAAAGATTCCAATAGTTTTTCTCAATGAGGTTTGACCACCATATAAATAGGGTCCAAAAAGTTGTCTGATTTGGATTACAAAGGATGGCCAAGAAGGCTTAGTAAGATTCCTAAACAAGGATAGATATTTTCTAACCCTCCCGGCATGTCTAAAATACCACATGCTAAGGACAAATAATTTAGGACTCAATTATTTATTTATACTCTAAATGATGCAGGAATGTTTTTTAAGTTATCCAACATCAGTTCCCAACATCGTCTAAAGATCTGCTTATTACACCACAAAAAATAAGTGGTATGATAACATAAATAAGTTAAACATGACGCCAAACCTTAAGATGATGGACATAAACATGACAAATCTTCAAACTTAAAATCATGCTAACCAAACAAAGGTAAATGATAAGAGATGCTTCTTCAAGGTAATCAAGCAACATCAATGTGCTATAATTATTGCCTCATGGATTAGCAATGGATCTGCGGGACTATTCACGGATTCAAGGTACAATTATATTTTCTCGGTTTCTAGTTCTTGAGGGTGCTCAACAAAGGGATAGGCTCTCTTATTGTTGTTTTACTCTCATTCCACACATTTCATAGAATTCCAAAGACTATTATAGACTTGCATCAAGACTTTGAATTTTCCGTATGGAGGATTATAGGCCATAGGTGGCAGTTTTTAGTTTGCAAGAGGCAAATTCCAAACTATGAGGTAAAATAAATTTGTTAAATGTTTTTGGTACCACGAATCCCTGCAAACTGAAAGTATTCAAAGTTGAATATCAATCAATTGTATACAAAGATTCACAATTGTACGTACATATTTGAACCATATCAAATGGATTTTTTTTCTTAAGCATCAACTTTCAAACAAAGATAGGAGTCTGGAGACATGTTAGGTGTCAATTTTTGTGTAGAGAGGAATTGAAACATATATTCTAGAATTGGGAGTTGCTAGAAAATTAGGAGGCATGTGATAAGAATGCACAAGTTGTTATTATTTGGATGATATTCATTGGAAACATAATCCATTGGAGCCATAAGCATAAAAGTTGTGTGGTGACATATATCCAATTCTTTCATTAATTAGGGCCTCATTCAGTATTGGGTACATCTTATGATGGGGTGTTATACAGGGCCAACCTCAAGGAAATTTGTCTTAGTTGATTATAGATGGCATACCTCACTAAAAGGAGATAAATGAGGTAAAGTGGTAATCAACCAGATATTGTTGTCCTTGACAAATTTCCATACTAATTTCAAATATTCTAAATAATTTTTTGGTATTTCTACAAAATACCACATTCCAGCAAGAGATGGATAATATTTAACATGCTCGATTATAAGGCATGGGGTAAGGTCTATCTCCAGCAGTAGTGTGAATGCTTTGATGATTAGTGACGATATAAAATGCGATATTTATATGTGTTAGGATCATGACTAAATAATTTCTTGTATGTTTGTATCACTTGGGTTTCACATTTTAGAAAAATGGAAGGACCAATTTAAAGGTATAACATTATACATTGCAAAAAAATAAAACTACATTAAAATTTGCTTTCAAATAGAAGTAATTCATCAAAGTAATGGATGATAAAGCTAATGCTCCTACCAATAACCCCAAAAGGATATGCATGGATATTTGATTTCTTATTTGAGTTATAGGGTTATAGGATGCCACATAAAGCGTACAGGACTCCCCTGTAGGTTGCATTCGGTAGCCTACAACCATGTTGGTTAGTTAATTTCTAGTATTATTTATATTAATATTCACAAATTTACTAGAAAGAAATATAGTTCTATAATTGCACTATAGCTAAATAAAAGTAAGTGTGCTAAGTGTTGAAAATCAATGATATTTCCCTAATAAACTTCCACGAAATATTCGACCAGAATTCTACTCGAGAATATGAAGATTTTGATCACACAGTAGAGGAATATGGGACGGAGGAAAAGTTGCGACAGAAGTAGACGTGATGGAAGATTCTAGGACGAGAGCATCCACAGTGGAAGGAACCGTGACAGAAGAAGAGTAAAACTATTGAAAAGGACATCTTGATCGATCATGGATAGGGAGTCAGTTAAAATAACGCATGTTTTTGGTAATAAAGCATAATTGTATTTTTGTGTTGATAGTTCATGTTGTCAGTTGTAACTAAATGTTCAAAAGTAGAAATGGAAGCCTATCAGCTAACAAAGAAAATTTGATTGATTATGAAATGTAAAATCCTATAATGGAGAACCAAAGCTATGTGTGAATTGGTCTACTCTCGTATGGGTTGCTTAAGAATTAGAGTGGTTTATTGTTAGAGTTGTACAAAAGAGAGATGTTGATCTAGAGAATCAATCCATCCTATACGTGGATCGACGGTAGAGAGAAGGAGAGGAGAAATATATAGATCCAAAAATAGAGAGAATGAGAGAAGAGGATTCGGTATAGATTGTAAAGAATATATATAGAAGAGCCTGCAAGCTGACTACGCAGGAAAAAGGTGCTAACATATTTCTCATTCCAGATGAATAGCACCATTGTGGTTTTTCCCAGATGGGTTTCCACATTAAATGTTGTCTCTATGTGTATTTGATAAATATGGTTATGTTGAATGCATGTATGTGTGAATAAGTATGTCTAAATAGGTCACATAGAATTTGTGTATGAATAATCCCATATATATGTGTGCGTCGCAACGATAACAGATTGAGTCTATGATAATTGTTTTATGTTAAATATTGTGATCTTTGTCGACGAATGAGTGAATTATTTTCTTAAATGAATAAAATATGAATAAGAAGTACAATCCCTGGATATGGTCGAGTGGTTTGATAGAGTATCGCAAGAGGAGAAATCCCCGCATAAATGCAGAAACCTAGTTTTGGAAGTTCCCCATAGATATCTCGGTTGAGATTGCATCTGTGTTGTAGGTGTTGCCGACTGATCCCTGCTCTTTCGGGCCGATATATCGAGCTTTGTTGATGAATGAGGTGTCTAAACCTAGTTCGATAGGAATAACTCCAACAAATCGTTTCGTTGCTGGGACTATGAATCATTTTGATGGGGATATGTTTTGGAACCCGATGAAGCCGAAAATTCAAGATTGGGTGGATTTTAAATCATTAGAGTTTACGTGGGAAGAAAGTGAAGGATCACGGTTGAATCTGATAGAGTGGTTGGAGTAATACCTCTATACATATATTCATGAGATTTTCTTTTGTGAATTTCCTGTTTTGTTGCATGAGTGGTTGTTGAAGCTAACAACCCAGTGGAAAAAAATTCAAGGAGGAGAACCGACAAAGTGGAGTCCTCAACTGATTCAGCAGATGGAAAGAATTAGCAACCTTATATCTAGTGCTATCAATTTCTGGTTTGATAGTATTTTGGGTGGATATATCACGGAAATCACCATCGACACTATAAGATCATGGATCAAGATGCTTGTATGTGAGAAAGGGATCCTGAGAATGGAGTCTAATGAATAAATATTTTTGCGTGGAGACCTGGGATATGTCACAGGAGAAGTGTAAGAAAAATGGAGCATAGTAAGATGAGATATTTCCTAGTGATTGTGAGGTTGAACTAGAAAGTGGGTGTCTAAGAAGTGGAAAGAGAAGAAGAAGGACTGCAACCGTAAGAGGAAGTTGCGGTACGACCGGGGAAGAGGACTACAAATTGGCGTCAAACTTTGACGAAGGTTCTTACGACGAGGAAGAGGAATACCATCCTATATCTGAGAGAGAAGACAAAGAAGAGGCCCCAGATCCAGAGTACGAGTACGGCACACCCACGACCCCACCTACATCTCCGAAGGTAATATCTAAAAACTCATCTCCTAGTGGGTTTTTCAATCCAAGTAATAATAATAGTGGAAATAGCATACAAGGGGCTCCCATTAGCCAAAATTTTAATCCCGTTGTACCAAGAACAAATATAATGGCCAGGAATGATATAAAGTTTCCAATCTTTAATGGAAATGGGTTAGAAGACCCTGAACAACATTGGTTTTTATGTGAAGTCGTATGGACCGTGCGACAGGTCGAAAATGAAGCCATCAGGAAGGATCATGTAATGATCAAAACCCTTAGGGGTCATGCGTTGGATTGGTACATGAAATTCTATGTGATTTTGACAGGAATCCTATAAAAAAAATTAGAACAAATTCGAAAAGGATTAATATATGAGTTCAGAAAGCCCAAATTTGAGTCGCAGTGTATTATGGAGATAAAAAAAGAAATTAAGCAATTGCCTACGGAATCTATTTGGGACTTCGACAAAATATTCAAGACGCTGATGGCCAAAGTAAGCTTCCAGATGTTCGACATTCAACACAAAGAATGGTTTATTGTGGCATTGTTACCACACATATGGATTCCTTTAATGCAGCAAAAGATTTATCCCAAACGGAGGCTCTGGAATTGGCTATATAGTTGGAATGCTCATTGGTTAGAGAAACTAGTGATGCAACAGAAGATTTATCCTAGACCGAGGCTCTGGAATTGGCTAGATAGTTAGAATGCTCACTGGTCGGAGAAACTAGTGCAGGAATGATGCAAATCCAGCCACAAATAGCCAACCTTACACTACAACTTAAATACATTAAGAAGGGGAAGGAAGTCCAAGAAGAACTATGGTGTACCAGATGCAGAACTGAAGGGCACCACAAAGACAAATGCCTGTGACTTATGAATTATGTTGCATCGGGAGCGTTGTTTTTGATAAATAGACAAGGGATTCCTTGCTATATAATATGACAGACTAGAGTGCATCAATCGAAAGAATTTTTATACTTATAGAATATTGTAAGTGCGTCGGCTATTTTATACTATAATTTTTTTTTATCAGTAGGCCATGATGAGAATGACTGCAGAGTGTATCAGTTGTTGTAGGAGAAAACAGTTGATACCTATTTAATGAAGAATGAAGAACAAATGCAGGATGAGAAATCTCATGGTCAATATCCACAGGATCAGTATCCTCATGCCCAATATCCACGTAATCAATACCTGCAACAACAATACCCTCAACCCAAGGGGGTGGAAATCTTAAAGGTCGAGGAAAAGGTAGAGGATTTGGTCACAGAAGAGGCCAAATTATATGTTATAATTGTGGGAATCCAGGGCATTTTTCCAGGGACTGCACGAGTCCTACTAAGACATGTTCGTATTGCAAGGATTTTGATCATACTGTTGAGGAATGTCCTCAACTGAATGTGAAGTAGCATGCTAAGAATGTGGGAAATTTGAACCCATTATTGAATCCCAATCTGAACCCGAATCAGAATATCCAGAATATATCTACTGAACCAAGAGAACCACATATTATTGTCGTGACAAGAGGAGGTGATGCGACTAGGGCAGATCATAAATCAATGTATGGACAACCGCGGGTGAGACTAGTAGCACAAAATAAAGTACCATTCGACGTCCAAAAAGAAAAGGAATTATTCTTGAATGCACGACAAGAATTCATCGACGGGAACCAAGTGTCGACTTCTGCTGCTACACCACCTGAAGGACCAATATTGGGAATTCCTGAGAGATTTGACCATCTATTCCAAAAGATACCGATGGAAAAGGTTCGTAAAGAGGAGGTGCGACCATAAAGAAGGGTTTATCATTTGGGAAAAAATATTTAAGACTGGTCGCGAACTAAGAATGATTTCCCAAATAGAAGATTACAACATGGACTATATTATTCTAGACTTAGGCTCCGATGTCAACATTATGACTAGATAAACATGGGAGAGTATGGGGAAATTGAGACTCATATGATCTCTTGTCCAACTCATATTACCAAATCAAGTGAAATTTCTACCTATTAGTTGACTGAATCAAGTTCCTATTGAGATAGAAGGCCTTATAACTTATGTCGACTTCAAAGTGATTGACATTGTTGATGAAACAAATTTGTATCCTGCATGAATGGGGTCAATTGGGTAATTAATAATCAGACTATTATCAATTTCAAGAAAAGAATCTTAACGTTTGAAGATTCAGAGTTAAGGGTGGCCGCACCAATTGATCCACCAGAAGGTCAGAGATACGTTGAGCCAATGAATAGTGAAGGACAAGGAGATTATCTAGACCATATTTATAACATCACGTCTGTGATGGATGATTATGTGAACCCAAAATCTAACGAAAATATCAGTTGGTAAAGTATTAGTTCTTGTACATCGGATTTTGGAACAGCCTTAGAAAACTGGAAAAATCAAATGCATGAAGTATCCATTAGAATATGCGCAAGAATTACATGATCTGTGCGATGGGTAGGTATCGAGGTAAGTTATCTACCCACATATGAAGCTTTACCTAACCCAACATATTTTCTAACATAATTTGAAGAAAAAATAACAAAACATCGTCACTTGTCCGCCCTGGAATTTGCACTGAAGATACACCTTCCAGATGGTGGGTAGCACATAAACAACCTATCTCAGAATGTCCACAATGCCAGAGATTGATGGAGATATGATTTGGAGAGAATGTCATCTATATTGGCCATAAGTATACAGGATTAACTAATCCTGTTGAGAACATTGAATAATTTTGTGTGACATGGGAAGCATGTCCGCGGCAGGAATGGGTCCATCAGTTCATACATACATTAGACATGTAACGAGGAAGTGGTACACACCGGTTGAGTTGCGACAAGGGACTGTTGAATGGGATGAACTGGATTCTATATTCACACACACATTTGAGTTTAATGATGATCATCCTCATTAGAGGAAATTTGAGGTCTAAAATGGGCCTCCTAAGGGAAATACTAAAATAATAGTTATTAATTTTGGAGGAAGAATGAAAAAAACTACTTTTTTCGTTCGTATTTTCGACATGTCTCCTTGTGTTTTTACTCAAATTCTGAGCCAGAGATCTTGTTGGATTAAAAATTTAATTTTGCATCCAACGAGTACCCACACTGCATACTTTTGACGGACCCCTCTTCCCCAAAAACAAGAAATACCTGGAAAAAAACAGTGATGATGATGTCATCATCACATTTTTTTCAGGTATTTCTTGTTTTTGGGGAAAAGGGGTCCGTCAAAAGTATGCAGTGTGGGTACTTGTTGGATGCAAAATTACATTATGCATCCAACGATCTATCCTGCTTGAAATTTGAGTAAAAACACAGGGAGATATGTCGAAAATATGAACAAAAAAAGTAGTTTTCTTTTATGACAAATATGTCAATTCAACCGTTATGGTTGACTCATTTTATTGAAATTCTATTGGTTTTTGAATTCCAACTCACAAAATTTATTGTTGGTGCATTTTCATATAAGGCCCATTTTAGACCCCAAATTTCCTCTAATGTCGATTGATGTTGCTTTGCAAGTGATCAAGACAAAAATATTTGAAGATATCCATTTGTCGATGATAAACTTTAAGCAGAGCAATGTGGCAATCCAGCACTGGATGGAGTGTTATAATGTGATGGGAGAACCTGATGATGATGACCCAATAGACATAAACATCCCCCAATCTGAAGATACTCGGGCGGTGGAAGGATTGGGTATTTCTAGTGACCAGTTTCTGAATCCATTGAAAGTTAAGGAAGTAAATATTGGCTCCCTGGAGACTCCAAAATTTTCCAATATTGGATATTACTAGGATGATGAGACTATTAGGAATATTGTGAACCTATTGGATGAATTTCAGGATCTGTTCCCTAAAAAAAATTTATAGATGAAGGGGATTGTCGAAAACCTTAGAGAGATGAAGATACCATTGACGCCTAACACAAAGCCTGTGAAGCAGCGACCATACCGACTAAATCCACGGTACAAAGAAAAATTTAAGTCAAAGTTAGATTGAATGTTGGATACAGGTATCATAGAACCTGTTGACGAGATTTTTGACATATTTATAGCACTGGTATTATCATAGTTTATTATTATTGGATGCTCATATTTAACAAGTAATTCTTCTAGTGTCTGTTCAATCCAAATAACCTGAGTGCAACAAGATGTAGCAGCAATGTATTCGAACACGACTATAGAGTGAAATTGAGGATTGTTTCTTACTTGACCATGATACCAAACAATTCCCTAAAAAGAATGTTGTTCCACAGGTGCTTTTTTTATCATCAACACTTCCCGCCTAGTATGCATCAGTAAATGTTTTTAAAGTGAAATATTGACTCTTTGGGTACCATAACCCATACTCCATAGTGCCTTTTAAATACTTCAAAATTTGTTTTACTGCAATTACATTCATTTCTTTAGGGCATGACTCAAACCTAGCAACCAAACCTACAGCTTGCATCACATATGGTCTTGTAGTTGTCACATACAACAGGCTACCTATCATGGATCTGTATATGGTGTGATCCACTTCCAAAGACTCGTCGTCCTTACTTAATTTACAATATGTGATCATAGGAGTACTAACAGGTTTGGAGTCTTCCATCTTAAATATTTTAAGCACGTATTTGATGTACTTAGTTTCAGCTAAAAATATTCCTTTGTCTATTTGATAAACTTGTAACCCCAAGAAAAATGTTAGTTCACCCAACATTGACATTTCAAATTCTTTCTTCATTTCAGAGGCAAATTTTACACTTAGAATTTGTAAATTGCTTCCAAATATGATGTCATCTACATAAACAACAAAAATGATCATATTTTCATCTTCAGTTTTTAAGGAGAGATTACTTTCAGTTAACCCTCTCTTAAATCCTTGTTGTCACAACAGAATTTCAACCCAAAGTCTGATGCTTTACATGTCTGAAATTCGACACTTCTCTGTCACATTTTTGACACATACACGTTTTTTTTCCGTCGATGGCATAACATTGGATCTTCGACATTCTACCAATGTGGGTCGAAGATCCGACACACCATTGTGTCGCATATTCGACTTTTTTTCCTTCCAAAGTGCCAATCAAAAATTGCATAAACCGTCAAAAATCCGACGCCCTCTGACCCTTGAAGTGTCGGAGGAATGGTGATGTCGTCGATATTTTTATCCAGACAGTGTCGAAAATCCGATGCCATCCAACACTTGAAGCGTCGGCCATCCGACACTTGAAGAGTCGGCCTTCCGATGGGAAAAGGGTTGGGGGCATGGTGACGCCGTCGGATATTTGACGTGGCCCGATACTTAAAGCGTCGGTCATCTGATGGTATGAAGCATCGGAGTCATGACACTGCCATCGGATGGTTTCACCAAAGTGTCAAAAGAACATCAAAAAAGTGACGCCTGTTGGTGGATTTAAAAAAAAAATCGAAAGATTTCACTTAGTTATAGTGATTTGATAACAAGTGTGGGTCGGGGAGTTGGTGGCTTACAGAGGAAATTCCTCTAGCAAATCGTTCAACCTTCCCCTAGGATAAAATGTTGTACGTTAAAGCAGGCTCCTCCCAGGCACAACAACAATTTTGCATATGGTCCCTCAAGACAACGATTTGCCATGCATGTGGGCTTGGGATTTGGTGATTTGATTTGAGCAGTAATTGCCTTCCCCAACAAAGTCTATTGTCCTTCCAAAACTAAATCGTTGAGCTTCCAATGCACACACGTCATCATGCACAACAATTTGCTTCTACTAATCTCACATAACTATTTAACTCTAGATGGCAAGTCCATATTGGATGTTCATTGATTTTTTTACTTGTCTTTGCTTCCAAAAGGAATCATTGTGTGTGTTGGTGTCTATCTTCTATAAAAGACAACAATTTACCTTCCCAAAGCTAAATTACTATGTATCCTTGCTCAAGTGCCTTTCAAACACAGCGATTCCCTCTGTCATTACTTGGACAGCAAAATAGTGACAAGTGCATCCCTGGGAGAGGATGGCAATTACAAGTCCTAGAATGTCGGTTATCAAGATTTTACCCCCACATGGTTTTAGCCTAGAATCTGACCACTGAAGCAAACTTGTTTGGACCAAACATTGGTGAGTTGATAAGCAGCTCAGATGATCGAGCAGAGGTTAATATGTGGAGTGTGTCAAAGGGCTCAAAGAGAGAGTCTTTACATTCAAAATTGTCAGACATTTTGGGAGATGAGTTTGAGAATACAAGTGAGAACAAACCTGAGTTTGAGAATATAGGCAAGAAGAATCAGAAAGTTTTTGAATAT
>LPNX010936274.1:35497-47217 GCA_001517045.1 Pseudotsuga menziesii | reverse complement strand
CCATTCTAACTTATTGCTTGCATTGCCTTTTGCTAACATGAATTGGGTAGGCTTCATAAGCTTCATATGTATGCTTGTGGCCATTGTACTTTAGCCTTTAAATGTTGTCAAGCTTGAGACGATATGTTATGCATATGCATCACATATAACACTGCAATTTATGCCAATATATGTCTATACAAAACCTGGAGGTTCTCCTTTAATGGACTATCTCCTTCAAGGAACATATCTTCTTTAAGTGGTTTTTAGTTTTCCCATGAATGATTTTGTGATGTTGTAGATGATTATCCATTTTACCTAATATGATTTATGATCGTTTCCATGTTTTCTAGGGTGCACATACTTGTTGTTGATGGCTTCTTTTGCTTGAAAGTTGAACTGCCTAAAAGTGCACAGATATCATCTAGGACCCTTTAAGAGTCATAATAACAACTATTGTTATAGGATTTTATTCTCCAAATGAAACACCAAAACCATACTTATCGGTTAAGATTTGTGTAGGGATGTTTTTCTGATCTCTCCCATAATTTAGGATACTAATGGGATTGTATGCAAAAATTTATGTATGCCCTAATCATTCTTATGTATGCCCCTCTTTTAGTTACATACAATTCTCCATTCTCACTTATTGCTTGCATTTCCTTTTCCTAACATTGCCTTTTCCTTTTACTGGCCTAACCCCTTTTCAACAACAATAGTTGCATATTTAATCAAGTGTTTTTCTACTGAGGTGGCTAAGTCAACTGAGCTGACCCCCAACCGAGCTAACTCAGCCTTTGAAATGATTGGAGTGACAAGTTTGGTACCGAACCAAGAAAATCAGGGTATGACGGAATGGATCGGTAACAAAATGGTCAATTCATCCCAATCCATACTAAATTGACCAAGTGAATGTGGGAATGCACAGGCCACACACATGACACTTCAATTCAAAAAAAAATTAACCTAGAAATATAAACATCTAGACTCTAAACCTAATTCATTGTCAATTCAATTAGCTTTGTAGGATTCCTATACATCAAAACACTATTTGGAGTAAAACACAACTTGCTTTGTAGGCCCTAGATGCCACCCATGTGCACAATAGTCAATCTATAAAGTAGCCCCCGAATACAAAATCGTTCTTCACAAAATAGGGCATGAACCATGTGAACAACCTTCCAAGTGGACCAACTCAATGAGTAACCTCCAAGCATGTAATATCTCTCATGAAATGGTGTATAAAATAGTGTACGCATGCTTCAAATGATCACTTTCTCCTTTGGTAGGGTTGAACACTGCCCTTATGCATGTGTCTCCAAGGGTGAATGTTCCTCAAATAATGAGAGAAGCCTTCCTCTAACAAAAAACCAGTACACCAAGGTGAATTGGCCCTATTTAGGCCTTCCAAAACAAACTTGGTATTTTCAATGTCACACTAGGAGCAATGTTGGGCAGTCCTATGGGCATAAACAACTCTAGAATCAAGTATGAGCATCAAAGGGACAAATCTGAGCACGTTACAGTAATGGGAAAATAATGATGTTGAGTTCTTGGAGATCCTGTAGAGTGGATGTTTTAACCTCTGTGCTACTCTAAAGTGCAGAAGCCAACACTTCAGAGGCATATTTCCTAGTGGTAACCTACAACAATCATATATATATATATATAATCCATGGTGATGAAGAGCGGACATTTCCAGATCTGATACTTGGCACGTTCAGGAATGAAAATAATGTTTTAAATACATTTATATCAGTCTGTAATATTTGTTGATTCTGAAGCTAACCAACTGTCTAAACCACAAAGGTCATCTTCTCGTGTTAATTGCAAGAGGGACAAAAAAATTACACACAGTGAAAATTGACATAAAATGTTCAAAATAAAAAATGGAGGACATCAAAATACCTTGGACTATAATAGACCACCTTGGTTGGACACTAATGCAAACCCATGTATGAGTTTGAGCCAACATATACATCCACTCTACAGGATCTCCAGAGAACTAACATCATTATTTTTCCATTAGTATAAAGGAGATGTACTAGAATATTTGCCTGTACATGTTAATTTTACTGTTTAGTTGAACCTAAATGAGAAACAAAGAGGAGCACTAAGAAAGCTACAACACTTTTGTGTGCGTCAATGTGCGTGTGCATCAAAGAGTTGTAGCTTGCTTAGTCTCCTCTCTGTTTTGTTCAACTTCTCCGTGAAATCAACAAGTCCTCGAAAATATTCTAGTACAATTCCTTTACAGTAATGGACAAATAATGATGTTGAGTTCTTGGAGATCCTGTAGAGTGGATGTTTTAACCTCTGTGCTACTCTGAAGGTCATAATCCAGCACTTCAGAGGCATATTTCCTAGTGGTAACCTACAACAATCATATATATATATAATCCATGGTGGTGAAGAGCAGACATTTCTAGATCTGCTACTTGGCACGTTCAAGAATGAAAAGAATGTTTTAAATACAATTATATCAGTTTGTAATATTTGTTGATTCTAAAGCCGATGATGAAGAACAAACTTGGTATTTTCAATGTCACACTAGGAGCAATGTTGGGCAGTCCTATGGGCATAAACAACTCTAGAATCAAGTATGAGCATCAAAGGGACAAATCTGAGCACTTTGGGAGCATTCTAAATGTCACAACAAACAGTAAAGCATCTCAAATGATGTTAGGATTGCCAAGAAATAAAATCATTCAAGTGAAGGATGTATGCAGACTGCTCCAAACATTATATCTCTACTCGTTCGATTTACTACAAAGTGTTGTAGCCTGCTTAGTGCTCCTCTATGTTTATCATTTACGTTCAACTTCACCGTGAAATCAACAAGTCCAGGCAAATATTTTAGTACAATTCCTTTAAAGTAATGGACAAATAATGATGTTGAGTTCTTGGAGATCTTGTAGAGTGGATGTTTTAACCTCTTGACTATTACTCTGTAGTGCATAAGCCATCACTTCAGAAGCATTTTTCCAAGTGATAACCTATGATAATCATATATATATATATATATATATAATCAATGGTGGTGAAGAGTGGACATTTCCAAATCTGCTACTTGGCACGTTTAGGAATGAAAAGAATGTTTTAAATACATTTATATCAGTCTGTAATATTTGTTGATTTATTCCTTTTAACTTGTCTTGATGATGCTTGTTTTCCCATATTAATTTTCAACCCTAAGGCAATGCTAACTTGTTTTCCCATAATAATTTTCAACCCTAAGGCAACCCTAAGGAATACAATTGATCAGCTTCATAGGAATACTGGACAAACATTCAAAGGTAACACCTCTAATCTAGGAATCTTGACTACATCCACATCACTAACCTTCAACAGACAGAGAATTCAAGTCTAATATTGAAGTAGCTAATCCAAAGAAGCAATTGTTGAAATATTGTAACTTCGAAGAATATTCTATATGTATCTTTTTGTGGTACCCGATGGTCCTACCAGGAGAACCACTTGTATTACATTGTACCCCGATGCTCCTAATCGGAAGAAATAATAAGAGTCATGAGGTAGTCACCTCTAATTGTAAAGGTGGGTCATCAGCACCCCAGTGTGGTTACTTGAGCCTACATGTGTAACCCGAGCCTACATGATTTAACTCGAGCCTACATGTCAAATGAGTTAACTTAAGTGAACGAATGAATATAAATAGAGGTGTAGTGCTTCTCATTTGAGACACACACTCTCACTTGTGTAGCGCATTAGTGGAGAAGAGAAGTAGCTGGCGAAGGAGGAGGATCAGGCTTTGATCTCCTTACTGGTTTTATCTTTTATCTTTTATCTTTTGGGGCATATATATTGCGGAAGCTTTTTCTGGGTTTTTCCCTTTAGGGTTTTCCTAGGATAAATCTTTGTGTTCCTTTTTTATGGGTGTGCTTGTCTATCTTTCAGTGATTTTGTTTATATGCTTTTGTCATGAAAATGAAATGAAATACTGATGTCTTAGCTAAGCATATGAAAATTTAACATGGTATCAAAGCTAACCTGAGAAGAAGACATTGTGCAGCTTCAGAAGCTATGGCTTCTTAATTTTTGGGTCTCTCTCCACAATCCATCAGCAAAAGTATGCAAGGATGACTCTCCATTGAAGGGCGCATCTTTCTGTCGAAGCGGAATTCGATTCCGAGCATTTTCAGTTTTCGATGTGGAAATTAGGGATTTCTACATAAGAGGAATTTTTTAGTGATACCAGCATAGGTTTTTATCCTCATCAAAACTGAATTTTAGAGACCTGGATCAAGAAATTTGGTTGGGTGAAACTCCAGGAAAGTCAAACCCTAGTTTGACCCCGAGCTAGAAAAACCCTAAATACTAAAACTGCTACATTTTGGTACATTCACTATATTCTGATATTGGAGAAGGATCAGGAGCTGAAAATTGCAAAGGCTGAAGATACAATCCTGATGAACACTATGTCAAAAATTAATCCTCAGATTCATTGTATTCTAGGAGATATTTTCTCTCCAAGTTAGGGTTCTAGCCTCTTCCAGAATTCATCCCTAAACAGGACACCTGGGGAGAATTGAAATATCTTGGGCTACAGAGGTCCAAATGGAATTCCTGAAGATGTTCTAGAAAGGGCATGGAATTTAATTTCGGTGGTCTGAATTCAGACTCAGAAGATGAACCAGTGACACGTGGCATGCCATACAACTTTGTTGTTCTGAACAGTCCTGTAACAGGTCACCTTGGGAAAAGGATCATAAATCCCAAATGGTGAAACCAATTCTGATGAAACATGCGGTGTTGGATCAGGGACATGCGAGGCTACCTTAGTAAAAAAAAATTAGACATAGAGGGGTAGAAATTTTGGAGATATAATAGAAACAGTAACAGGCATTTCTGCAGAAGAAATTGGAAAATTAGGGCTTCCTATTCCGTGAGCTTCCCTCCGTTGTTTTCAGAAATGGAGTACATTGGACAGCTCCATTTGAAGAGATCTATCTGTCTATCCAATCAGATCTGAAAGATTCCAAGTTTTGAAATTAGGGTTTCTGTGACAAACCCTAGATTAGCCAGCTCCGGAACCAGGACGAACACCTCAAATCGGTAAGATCTAATCCTTTGCTATGTTCATTTGAGGTTCTCATTTCAAAGTGATCTATCACATCAGCTTGATGATAATCTTGGTGAAGTTGACAACTTCCAAGCCTAGAAGTATATGATCTCTCTGAAGAAAATGGATTGGACACCTACATGAGCATAGAGGTTCCAGTTTCAGAGGGAGATGAGGCTAGAAGCCTTTCACAAGAAGAACTTGGTCAAAGCCTAGAAGATCATTGATGATTCAGTCATGAATCAACTTGTACTACAAGTGTCTTCCCTAAGGACATCAATGAGGTTTGATTCCTTGACCAAGCTATTTGAAGGGAAGAACATAGATCGGAATATGACCTTAAGAAACCAGCTGAAGAATGTGAAGATCCATAATGCAGAGACCATGCAGTCATAAGGATCTCTCAAATCAAAGAACAACTTCAAGCGGGGAAAGAAGAAGTGAAGAATGCAGAACTGGTGATGGCCACCTTGAATGGCCTCCCAGGATCATGGAATTCATTCATTCAAGGAATGTGTTCCAGAAGGAAGTGATTACTTTCAGCAGACTTTGGGAAGAAGAAGAAGCTCGTCTCTGAAGATCAAGCTCTCATCTTCCAAAGAAGATCCCTCAATCAATGAGGAATATGAAGATCTCAACTCTTGAAGAACTTATTATCCACCTCAGCATTTAGATAAGAAACGATGCTATCATGAATGAAGAAGACGATGAAGCTGAAGACTCAAGAAGGAGTATAGCCATGAAACAAATAAAGATAAGTATTCAATTTTCATTTCATGATATTGTTTTGTTATACATTTGATTATATTTAGTTGATGTGTTATGCATGATAGATTGTTTGCATTAATGACTGTATACTACTAATATGCATGTGACGGGTAAGTAGTTCATGGTGCTATACAACTCTCCATTACTACTTATCAAACCTCTTTGCTGACATATTGGATTAGTGCACAATATCAATGATGTCATGGCGGAGATGGAAGGCATCTAGAAAGTTTATGAAAGGTCATGAACAACCTCCTACAAGAAAAGAAGGATGAGACTTGTTCCGAAGAACAAGTGATGACAATTCAAGATTCACTCCAATAAACATGAATCTGAAGCTCCCAGGGTCAGAGACACCATAAAGGAAGAAAGAGCTTCAGAGAGTGGTAGATCCACCTTGAAGGATGAAGACCCCCATGGGTACAAGAGATAACTCAAGATGAAGAAAAGAATGCTATGAAAGAAGCTATGATCAAAGAATAACAGTTGATCATGGGGAATGATGTATACGATATGATGGAACAAGTGTACATAGCAAGGTTCGTGATTCTCCCCAGAAATAATAGACTATGACATGACATACTCTATTGACCAGTATATATCAAGCATAGAACCACCTGTACAGAATAAAGAAGGAAGATGATACTCCACTTCAGGGGGAGTGACTACATAAAATTATATCTGAGTTCGACATGGTACGACATGATGGATAGCTTTGTGATGGATCGAGACTTTACCAAGAGTAAAGTGGGTTCCAACCTTCAAGGTTGAATGCAGAAGACTAGGATATGTTGATGACCTGAGAAGACAAACTTATGGAAGATGTTATGATACTAGAATGATGTTTGGGATATAGTACTCAAACCAGAAAGCAAGAATGTGGTATCTTCCAAATGGATTTTCAAGATAAGATATGTTGTTGATAGAAGTAAGGTAAGAGTTGTGGCTAGAGGTTTCTATCAGAAAGAGGGAATTAATTCTGAAGAGACACTTACTCCAGGAAGCAAGGTACACTTCCTTCAAAACTATCATGGTAGTTTCTTCCATGATGAATTAAATACAATCCTTCCTTAATGGTATGATTGAGGAAGAGTTTTACATCGAATAGTCACCAGGATTTGAAGTTGAAGACAGAAGGAATCAAATATGCAAGGTGAAGAAGGCCCTTTATGGCCTGAAGCAAGCTCCCAGAGCTTGGTATGGAAGAATAGATAGTTTCCTGATGAGCATGGGATTTCCTAACCTTTCCTACAAGGTTGTAGAAGATGTACCTGTCATTCTATTACTATATGTGGATGACTTATTCTTGACAGGGAATGAGAAATAGATCATGGAAAGCAAGAAGAAACTAGCAGAATAATTTGAGATGAAAGACCTTGGGTTAATGCATTATTTCCTAGGTCTGGAAGTATGGCAAAGTTCAGAAGGAATATTTCGAAACCAGGGAAAGTATGTGGTGGAGATATTGAAGAGATTCAATATGTTGAAATCCAAATTCATGGCCACACCCATGGACTCCAACCTGAAGCTGTTAGCTGATGACTCATTAGAGTTAGTGGATGTGACTCACTATAGACAGATCATTGGGTCATTGATGTACTTAACAAATACCAGACCAGACATTTGTTTTGCTGTGAACACCTTAAGTCAATATCTTGTTCAACCAATACGGGTTCCCCTAGTAGCTGCAAAACATGTGATGAGATATCTGAAAGGAACTATAGACTTTGTTCTATACTATGATGGTAGCCATGAGTATAGATTGTATGGCTACACAGATGCAGATTGGGCTGGAAGTATCTCAGACAGGAAAAGCACATCAGGTATATGCTTTTGTTTGAGGTCTGCTATGAGTTCATGGTTTAGCAGGAAACAGTCCAGTGTTTCTCTTAGCACAGTTGAAGCAGAATACATAGCAGATTGCTCTACTAAGTTGTGAAGCCATATGGCTTCAGAAGCTGATATCAGGTCTCTTTGACCTGAAGATGGACACAACAATGATTCTATGTGATAACCACAGTTGTGATGACAAAGAACCCTGTGTTCTGACGTAACACGTAGAAATCCGGTATTTCTACATACAAGATAAGATGAAGATGATGATACTGTAGATGCAGATGATGGTGATTTAGTATTTCTATACTGAATATAGAGATGGTGATGTTTTAGTATTCCCATACTGAAGATATAGATGATGATGATTTTAGTATTTACATACTGTAGATATAGATGATGGTGATTCCATATTTCTATACTAAATATATAGATGATGATGCTTTTAGTGTTCACATACTAGAGATACAGATGGTGATAGATTCGTATTCAGATACTGAAGATGTAGATGATGATGGTTTGGATGATGATGTACTGACGAAGCCTCTGCCTCAAATAGAGTTCGAACACTTTCAAAACTAGCTTGGTGTTGTTCGAAAAGGCCTTCCTCGAAAGGGGGAGTAGTGATGTTGCAGTGGGATTGTATCATCCCTGGTCATTTTCCCTAAAGTGATTCGAAGACCTTAGTCCTTGAGAATGATGAGGGATTGTATCATCCCAGGACATCTGTCCATAATAGATCCAGAGATCTCGGTCTTCGAGAATGAAGAGGGATTGTATCATCCCGGGACATCTGTCCATAATAGATCCGGTGACCTCGGTCCTCGAGAACATGGTGAGATTGTATCATCCCTAGGCACTTGCCCTAAAGTGATTTGGAGACCTCCGTCTTCGAGAATGAAGAGGGATTGTATCATCCCGGGACATCTGTCCATAATAGATCCGGAGACCTCGGTCTTCGAGAATGAAGAGGGATTGCATCATCCTTGGACATTGTCCTAAAGTGATAGGGACTAATTCTCCCGTAATCAATCCGGTGGCTTTAGTCCTTGAGAATGTGGTAGGATTGCATCATCCTTGGAAATAGTCCTAAAGTGATAGGGACTAATTCTCCTGTAATCAATCCGGTGGCTTCGGTCCTCGAGAATGTGGTAGGATTGCATCATCCTTGGACATAGTCCTAAAGTGATAGGGACTGATTCTCCCGTAATCAATCCGGTGGCTTCGGTCCTCGAAAATGTGGTAGGATTGCATCGTCCTTGGACATAGTCCTAAAGTGATAGGGACTGATTCTCCCGTAATCAATCCGGTGGCTTCGGTCCTCGAGAATGTGGTAGGATTGCATCATCCTTGGACATAGTCCTAAAGTGATAGGGACTGATTCTCCCGTAATCAATCCGGTGGCTTCGGTCCTCGAGAATGTGGTAGGATTGCATCGTCCTTGGACTTAGTCCTAAAGAGGGACTGATTCTCCCGTAATCAATACAGTAACTTCGGTTGTCGAGAATGTGGTGGGATTGTATCATCCCTGGACTTTAAGTCCAAAAATGATCCAAAGACTTTTTGTCTTTGAGTTGTGGATTGCAGGTTGTTGCTGATGATGATGATGCCGTACTGATCGAAAGATCAGAGTATGATGATGATGACGTACTGATCTAAAGATCAAAGTATGATGATGACGCACTATGATTATGATGTTTCTGATCGAAAGATTAGAGTATGATGATGATGTTTCTGATCAAAAGATCAGAGTATGTTGATGATGTTTCTGATCGAAAGATCAGAGTATGATGATGATGTTTCTGATCGAAAGATCAGAATGTGATGATGATTATGATTGACATATCAGAATATGATGATGATGATGTTGCTGCTGATCGAAAGGGAAAAGTGTTGATGATGATATTACTGATCGAGAGGTCAAAGTACTGAAGATGTTGCTGTTGATCGAAAGGTCAAGGTGTTGAAGATGTTGTTGCTGATCGAAAAGTCAAAGTGCTGAAGATGTTGCTGATCGAAAGGTCAAAATGCTAAAGATGTTGTTGCTAATCGAACAGTCAAAGTGCTGAAGATGTTGCTGATTGAAAGGTCCAAGTGCTGAAGATGTTGTTGCTAATTGAAAGATCAAAATGCTGAAGATGTTACTGATCAAAGACTGAAGATGTTGCTGATGATGAAGACTAAAGATTGAAGATGAAGACTACATGATGTTGAAAATATTCCAATGATTTATAGATGTGTTACCCTGCTGATGTTGATGATGTCCCCTATCTCTACTCTTGTTGTTGTTGATGTTGCTGTAGAATACCCTTCTCATTAAGGGGGAGTGTTGAAATATTGTAACTTCAAAGAATATTCTATATGTATCTTTTTGTGGTCCCTGATGGTCCTACCGGGAGAACCACTTGTATTACATTGTACCCCGATGCTCCTAATCGGAAGAACTAATAAGAGTCATGAGGTAGTCCCCTCTAATTGTAAAGGTGGGTCATCAGCACCCCAGTGTGGTTACTTGAGCCTACATGTGTAACTCAATCCTACATGATTTAACTCGAGCCTACATGTCAAATGAGCTAACTTAAGTGAACAAATGAATATAAATAGAGGTGTAGTGCTCCTCATTTGAGACACACACTCTCACTTGTGTAGTGCATTAGTGGAGAAGAGAAGTAGCTGGAGAAGAAGGAGGATCAGGCTTTAATCTCCTTGCTGGTTTTATCTTTTATCTTTTGGGGCATCTATATTGAGGAAGCTTTTGTTGGGTTTTTCCCTTTAGGGTTTTCCCAGGATAAATCTTTGTGTTCCTTTTTTATGGTTGTGCTTGTCTATCTTTCAGTGATCCTATTTATATGCTTTTGTCATGAAAATGAAATGAAATACTGATGTCTTAGCTAAGCATATGAAAATTTAACAGCAATAAACAAGAGAGATCAGTAATATGAGGGGATCATCCACCTCAATCATCCAAGGGATGTCAATAGCAGCAAAACATAAAAGACTCAAATGCTAAAGGCTAGAAAAGTTGGAAAGTGCCCTGATCAGTACATTCACCATCAGTGAATTCAGTAAACTGAAAATGGCCTGAGGCCAAGGTTAATGCTTCTTTGAATAAGCTATCAGCCTTAGTATTGTGTTCTCTGAATATGTGAACTGCTTTTAGCTAGATGAATTAAGGTTAACATGATAGAGCTAAAGTTGTTCCCTGATAGTGATCAAGTAACTAGAAAGTATTGGATGCATACACTAGAAAATATGTGGTATAAACCTCAATACATCCCTAAACTAAGACTGTCATTGAGAGAAGGTACACATACCAATAATAATAATGTTGACAGTACATCGAGATAGGTGAGGCACGCAAGCAATGCATGTAGAGGAAGATGTAGGTACAATAATCAAAATAGTTTATTTAGTCAAACTTATTACCTTTCTTTTTTGCATTGACTTAGCCACTTTCAATTCACTAACTCTAAAATAGCTAATAAGTGTTGGCTAATAAAGGGGATGAATCTTGGTATTATGTTTCATGGGGTTGCAACATCGCAAACTTGTGAGGCATAATACCACGAGTCGTCAACTTTGCTTGCTTGAACACTTGTTAGCTTTTGTGAGATATAGTTCATGTGGAGAGAGTTCTTGAACTCTGTCCTCATGGACAGTTGCTTTCTAATATAAGGTTTCTATAATAAAAACCTTAAAGAAGAAATCCATAACATTTGGCAGAATTCTGGCAAACCCCTGTTGTCGCTACAATTTGGAAAATACTGGGTTAGGTTCGAGTTTCTTTCTAACCTAGGGCTTTTATAATGATCTTCAATGATCTTCTCTAAACCTCCCTTAAGCATCACATTTGGGAAGAGTCGGCTTAATAGCTTATTTGGGAACCGGTTGCTAAGATAACTCACATAAAAACAATCAAACCAATTTGAATGCGAACCAAAATGTGATGGGTTCATCCACTAATTGTAACGCTCATACTGGCCAGACTTCAGAATCCATATCAGCCAATATGGGTCAAATGTGGGTTAGTTGAAACTATTAAATTGGGTCTGTCATTCGC
>LPNX010936274.1:27997-30497 GCA_001517045.1 Pseudotsuga menziesii | reverse complement strand
GATCATCAGCGTCAGATAACTCAAGTTGATCATGCTCTTCTTAATCGTATTCTTCTTCTAGAGAACCCTCTTCATTACCATCATCTAGGTTATACTTTACCGGCCTTCCCCTTGGATCATGTCTCACAACAAACGACCAACCCGCTTTACCTGGAACCTCTGAGTAAAATACTTGTTCACATTGGCTTGGAAGAACATAGGGCTCTATTCCTGGATCAAACAACCTTGTGTTTACCATGGTAAATCCATTATCATGTTCAATAATAGTTCTATCGGGATCACGTTGATTCAATCGTAACCTATACCATTTGACAATGAATAGAACTACCTTAAAGGATTTAAAGTCACAATGTATAATATCTTCCAAATACCCATAGTATCAATTTTCTGAGACTTATGGATGTCTGTCAGTTCTAGATGAAACAATGGTAACCTCAAAGATAGCCAGAACCCTAGAATCTGATGTTTTCTTTGTTTCATCCAACTTTTTTATATGATATCTACCTCCATTGTATACCATAGCCTTATGGTGTTTAACCTGCAATAAGCAGTACATGAAAAGATTACACAACCATTCAGTCCTTATGCAACAATACATGGAAAATAAGAACATGTACGTCAATAAGTAATTTGCAAAATAAAAGATTTAGAGGGATATTTGATTAATTATATGCTTGCCATTTTATCTTTTACACCATATGCCAAATCGATTTCCCTTTCTGTTAGATTGTTATCTCCATTGTGTTGTGCTGCTTTTACCAATGAAGCCACACCTTCCCATGATATTCTATGACCCGATTATGCGCATCGTTCAATCCATACCTTCATCTAGTCAAGATTGTTTGCGATGTATAAATGAATTGCATCCCATTCTCGACCAACTGTTTAATGACAATAACCATTAAAATGAAAGAAAGGTGTAAATCTCTTGAACAAAGATGTATATGCTCTTAATTGAAGCAATTATGACTAGAAAATACAATTAGAATATGAAGAAAATAATAAGCATCCACTAGCTAATAATTACCTTTCAGCTTCCTCAATCTACCTTTCCCCTTCAATTGCTCCCCTTCAAATTTGTTATTGGAGTTCAGATCACAAATGCGATGTAAATTGAGCTTTGATGCTAAAATAGGAAGATATTTACTAACATACAACATATACCATATATCCTTCCATCATAGAACCCTCCAAATGTGCTCGTTGTCTCACCAAACCCTTCATAAATTTCAAGTGCCTCTCAACCATCCAAATGGACCTTGAGTGCACAGGTCCACACAACTCAATCTCCTCAACTTGGTGTATGAGTTAGTGTTCCTATGCATTGAAAAATGTCGATGGTAGATGCTTCTGCATTTCACACATGAGACGAGGAATTTCTCTCCTCCAATACTTTATATCTTCTTTATGGATTTCTTTAGATGTCAACCATCTACAAGTGATGCAAACCAATAATGATATTTAACAAAAATAAACATTAAATTACAATATATGCTGAAATAGTGCACAAAAAAACAAATATAAATTATTATACAGAGAATTAAATAAACACTAAGCACATGCAAGTAATCGCTAGTTACCTCATGTATTTACCAATATTATATATAACTTGTTTGACATTGTTGTCGAAGTTGTCTGGAAGAGAGAGAGGTAAAACATATTGTATCAATATACAAACCACGCCATTTATTAAACAAAGAGTATACAAACAAGAAAAAAATATATGGACATAAAAATAATAATTACCTTGATGAAGACATGCCAATCATGTGTTTTGACCCTCGCAAAATCACCTTTTTTAGTTATGATATTCTTCAACTTTGCACAAAAACTGATGGGAAATTTAATTTTCCGCACTACTTCTTTGACAACATTGCTTTGTTGCTCCGTAAACATCCATGGAATTGATTTTATATTAACTTGTTCTCAGTTGGTATGAAATTGGATGACGTCTTTCATTGCATGGTTTCTTTCTTCAATGTCTTTGCACACTTTCACAACTTTATCTTTCTCCCTCCTTAGCTCTAGTAGTCGCCATAAGGTTTCAGTAACATTATTTCCAATATGCATTGTATCAAACAAATGAGCAATTTGTAGGTGCTCATAGTAGGGCAACCTGCTAAATTGAATAGGATAACTTTTCATTCCTCGTGGAAGACCATTAATGCCTTCATGATCACAATGGACATCATGAATATTAGTTTATAATTAATAAATTACATCCTAAATCAAATATGGCCACTACATCAAACAACTCACAATAAAAATTAAAATACATAACAATTCATGTACGATGATCCATGCGTACCATGATGACGATTTCTATTGTATTGCATCTTCCAAAGGTGAGGTGTCATTCTTCGTGGTTTTAATGCAGTCTCCTACTTCCCATTGAAAAGATTTCTTTCAGTTGTTCTATACCTATGATTATTAGAGAGGAAATGCCTATACTCATCAAACACCTCCTTTCTTAAGTTTTTTGAACGAAGAGATTTTATCT
>LPNX010936274.1:0-20337 GCA_001517045.1 Pseudotsuga menziesii | reverse complement strand
TCGCTTGAAGGAACACAAAGGTGTCCCATGTGACATAGTAGTGCATCCTAGAGGTGAAAATTTGGAACTTGGTTTCCCTCCAAGAGCGTCCTGTATGTGTGGCTGAATTATGGATTGCTCTTGTAGAGAAGTGGCCAATTAGAGGTCTCGTGCCCACAAGAGTTGAGCACGGTGGTTATCGCCACGATCGATGGTCGGCTGAGGTAGTCTGCAACATTATTGGTGCTTCCCTTCTTGTACTTGATGTTCAAATGAAAATGTTGTAGATATGTGGGCCACTTCTGGTGGCGATCATTCTGTAACTTGCCTTATGTTTGTATGAACTGCAAGGGTCAGTTGTCTATGTGGATGATCATTTCCTTCCCCAAAATGTAATGCTTCCATTGTCGGCAAGCCTGTACAATGGAATACATATCTTTATCATAAGTGGGATATTTGTGGACTATGTCAAACAGTGTCTCACTATGATATGCCACTGGATGCCCTTGTTGAGTAAGGACTCCCCCAGTAGCATAGTCAGAGGCATCTGTCTCGATCTCAAATGATTGTTGCAAGTCTGGGGCACAGCAGAGGCGATGTTTCAACTTTGTAAAATCCTTCTGTTGAGTTTTCAACCAGAAGAATTTTGCTTTTGCTCCTCCCTTGGTGACTTGACTCAAGGGCCAAGCGATATGAGAGAATCCCAACATGAACCTGTGATAGAAATTAGCAAGACCTAGAAAGTTGCGAAGCTCTGTTAAAGTAGTTGGGGCTGGCCAATCCTGAATTAATTGGATCTTGGTTGGATCCACATGTACCCCATACTCATCAATAATGTATCCCAGATACTGAACCTGGGTCATGCAAAAAGTGCACTTGTCCAAATTGGCTCACAACTTGTGCTTCCGCAGTGTTTGGAGGACCTATCGGATGTGGTGGAGATACTCTTCCCAAGTCTGGCTTAATATCAGGATGTCATCCAAATGCACTACTACAAATGAGTTGGTGAATGGCTGCAAGATGTCGTCCATCAGTCTCATGAAGGTTGCAAAAGCATTCGTCAGCCCGAACGGCATGACCAACCATTCGAAAAGTCCCTCCTTGGCTTTGAAGGCAGTCTTCCACACATCGGTCGGTTCGATTGGTACCTGGTGATACCCAGACTATAAGTCGATCTTGCAAAAATATTCCACCCCTTTAGTCTGGTCTAGGAGGTCATCAATCCATGGGATCATGTACCTATTCCAGACAGTGATCTTGTTCAGTGCCCGATAGTCAATACAGAGTCTCCAAGTCCCATCCTTCTTCTATACCAACATGATTGGGCTCCCACAGGGCAATGAACTTGGCTGGATGTGACCCTTCTACAATAGCTCCTGAATTTGCCTCTTGATTTCATCATTCTCCATAACAAAGTGTCGATAGATCGGTCCATTGGGCAACAGCGCACCTAGGGTCAGATCGATGGGGTGCTTGACTTGATAGTGCAGAGGAACCCCTATGGGTGAGGTGAATATGTCTTGATACTCCTCCATGACCTTGTCCATTTGTTGTTGTCGTGCAGATGGGCCCTACCTGGAGGTTGTGGCCATGATATTTTTCTTTCCCTGAGGGTGGATCATCAAGAAAACAAATTTTCCGTTTTGGAAATGAGCTTACTACATTGTTTTCCAGTAACCAAAGAGATAGTGGTAGGAGGTGGTACCTCTGGTATCCTATACAAATTATTTCCCAACGTAATAATAACAGCGCGAGGCCAAGACTCATACACAGCATGTCGCTTCCATAAGTATGGTTGACCTAATAATACATCACAAACATCAAGAGGAGCAATATCACATAATACCTCATCAGCGAAGGGCTTGATGTTGTAGGGAAGGCGGCACTGCTGGATGACGTGGAGATCCCATCCTTGGTGAAGCCACCCGATGGTGTACAGCTGCGGGTGTGTTGTGGTCGGTAAGCTCAACTGCTTCATGACCTCTACTGAAATGAGGTTCTTTTGGCTCCCACTGTCGACAATGAACTATAAAGGGGAACCCTTTACCCATAATTGGGAGTGGAAAATATGCTCCTCCTCCTCTTAATCTTTTGGTTCTTCCTTTTGGATCTTCGTGGTGGCAATAGTGACGTTGGGCTCTGCATAGATAACCTTCTTCCTTCTGTCGTTCCCCTTCTCGGGTTTTGATTCAGTGTCAGAGTATGCATATGATTCGGAAGCCTTTATCTTGGCCACTAGTGACTACTTGGCCCGACACTCACTGGTGTTGTGAGTGGGGATCTTATGGAACTCGCACCACTTTCCCGCTTACTTCTTTGGCTTTTCAGTGTTGCTCTTTGCTTGTAGCTTTAGCAAGTTGTCTTGAGTCACCATGCCTTGGCTTTGTCCTTGGTTCTGCGGTTTGGGGGAACCTTTCGCTTGCTTCTGATTCGTAGATCCAAAGTCTCACTTTTTCTATTTGAATTTTTGCTCAATTTTGGCAGCATACCGATATGTCGTACCAAGCAAGGAGATGTCGAGGAACTCCATTTCCTCCTGAATGTATCTGTGTAGACAACTGCGGTACTTTAGCACCAAATTTTTCTCTGAATATTTGATATGCAACTTGGTGCGCAGGGTGTGGAACAAATTCGTCAGCCCATGCACATCTTGATCTCTTTGTTGTTGCAGCATAGTCCATTGTATGTACTTGTCCTCATAGCTCCCCATGGGATAATATTGTCCCTTTATGGCATATCAGAATGAATTCCAAGTGCGTAGGGCCAAGAACAAAGAGGGTTCTTCCTCATCCTTTCTCTCACAGTAGGCTTCTCACCAGTCCTTGACATGGGGGGCGGCTTTGAGTAGTGAAAAGGTAATCTTTTCCCAATTAGAAAAGTCCTGAACCGAGAAATATCCTTCTAATAGATTCAACCATCTATCTATAGCCTCTACATCTATTCCTCCATCAAAAATGGGAATTTTGAAGTTTACTTGTACCTTAAAAGGGGTTGTGCCTCCAGAGTGGCTGCTAGATGCAGATGCGCCGCTAGAGGGAAGTTGTTAAAGAATCTGGGCGAAGTTATCTATCATCGCGTTCCTTTGTTTTTCAAGGGCCTCCTCGAGCAACATTTTTATAGGATCTTCTATGCCCTTGTCTTTCTTTTCATCCCCCATGGGAGGCCGTTGGGATTTGCAAGGCTGATCTTGCAAAGGTTCAACCAAATCGAACCCTAACTCTTTATACCCTGCCCTCGTTGGGGACATGCAAAGAAGGATTGAGAAATAGAATATTGCTCTGATACCACTGATCCGGATTTATGAAGGAATGCAACAGAATACACAAATAACCATAGAAGCAAATATGCAATGAAAATAACACTTCATTTCATTAATCAAAGAACTGAAACTTGTTTACATACAGAATGGAAATAAACTAGCTAGAGTGCTGGTAGCTTATCTCTGAGAAGAGATGTGGTAGATACATGCCTCTGAACTCTATGTTACAATGTGGCTCGAAGGCCTATATATTATTGAGTAACAATGGAAACCCTGCACATCCAAAAACCTAACCCTGGGAGGTGAAACACCAGAATGTGGGCCCCATTGGGTAACTTGGTACATCAATTTCCCAGGGTCGTAACTTTGGCATACTACCTCTATTTGACGTGCATGACACATCATTAGAAATATCTATTCAATGACTACATCCATAACTAAAAATTATTAAGTTTTAAATGGACTCATATTTTCCCAACCATTCGATGCCGAAAAAATGTCGTTTAGGGCCTCAAAACGGCTCCGGAAGTTTAGGACCTGAAAACTGCCAAAAATGGTAGATTTTGCTATAGTTAAGGAAACTATAAAACTGAAAGAAACAATGGTGGGGGTCCAAGTGGAATAGGTGGGTGGCCACCAATATCCTCCTGGATCATCTTAGAAGGTATTCCCCAATATTTTTCGTCTTCTTTCATTTTAAGGCTCTCAAACTTCCCTTTATATGGCTGAAGCTTGTATTCTTTGACTTTAGATGCTCCTTCATAGATCATTTTTAACTTATCCCAGTCTTATTTGGCAGTCTTGTGTCACATAAATTTTGTAAATATAGAGTTTTTCAACCCACTCAGGATTGCATTTAGGGCTTTGCCATTACCTTCATATTGGCCTAGTTCCACACTGTCTGTAGGTGCATCCCAACCCTTCCATCCAAGGTACATCAGATGGCACTTCATTCTTACACTCTAGTGAGCATAGTTTTCTCCTATGAACAATGGAGGTTTGTTGGTGGCGAAACCTTCTTATTGATTCATAGTGGTTTTTAAATAGGATCTACCTCCAAGTGGTTAAATTGTGATGAAGGAACATGCTCTGATACCAATTGTTGGTTTATCCCACAATACTGAGAGGGGGGGTGAATCAATATTGTCTTTTTCCTTTTAAAATAAAAACACACAATGAATCAAAACAGGTTAAGACACAAATTTTATTGTGGAAACATTAAAAAGCAAACCACCAATTCAAACTCATTAATATGATGAATCTACAAAAATTGCTTTATCTACTACTATAGAAAGGATGCAACAACACCCTGGGTTGCTTCCTGCTACAACAGACAAGGATTCTCCAGAAACCTGGGCTTCTTCCTGCAACAACATACAAGGATGCTACAACACCCTGGTCTTATGTCTGCTACAATAGAAAACGATGCTACAACACCCTTTGCAGACTTATAGTCTGCCCTAGCGCCACCCTACCACCCTGGACTGATTTTTATCGGTCTGTTATACTCTTCTTGGACTCTATCATTCGCAATCATAGAGAAAAGTTATTTCCTTCAATAATTTTGTCAATAAATACCTTCATGTATTCCTGTGGATGCATCCCTTCACTATTGCGCCATTTCAATTGTCGTACCTCTTGAAAAACAATTAAGCTTGGTTCCCTGTTAATCGATTTGTTTCTTAATCTTCCAGTTGTGATCTTACGCTATCTTCATTTCCACAATAATTCGGAGTCGTTGATTTTACATCAGGTTTCTTCCTAACTGTAGATCTAAGATATGATGCGGTATGTGGATTTTTGAACTGTGGCATTTCTCATAATGCCATTCCACACTTAAATTTCCACCTCAACCGTCCCGCACCATTGATCTCCTTCAAGCTTTTCGTGACTGTCGATCTGAGGTGGAAATCAGATATTGGATATGTGACTCTTTCAAATATCATTCCATGATTTCTTCTTTCCGAGCCAGTCTTTCTGCACCAAACATTCTACATCATTGATCTCCTGTGGGCTCTTCTGTGATCATTGATCTGAGATTAAATACGGATAGTGGAATGTGGGCTTGTGACTTTTCCAAAATGTCATTTTGTAATTTTCGCTTTCCGCATTAATCTTTCTACATCAATCATTATGTATTATCAATCTTCTTGCAAGCTTCTTCGTGACTGTTGATCTTCCGGATCATGGGTTGCAGAAAGTGGGTTCTCAAACACTCAAAACGATGCTTTCGCAATCCTTTGCCTACCACTTTTCGCACTAACCTTTCCGCACCATCGATCTTTTATAGATGTCTTTCTAACCGTCGATCTTCCAGATCATGGGATGTGGAATGCAAAACTATGGCATTTCATACATTCTGCACCTTCTACTTTTCTTTGTGCAGAAATCATTCTTCGTCATCGATCTCCTTGTGGATTCAATCCTAACCATCCAAGTTTCCATTGTAAATGGAATTTATCTCACATCCACGCAGTTAACTCACTTGCTAGTTGAATTTGCAAAATCCATGAGGACCGCCAAATCTTAGATCTGGTCAGATCAACGATGGACTCCAAATGCATTAAACTGTATTTGATGGATATTTTGCACCCATTTGTTAACCTCCTATCACTTTACCCAGCAAAATTCCTTTACCGCCGTCGGATCAGGATCCCCACCAATCAATCATGGACTTCAAATAAGATGAAGCGAGTTTCATAGAAATTTCCTACACATCAAAACTTTCTTAGACCGCGCAACTTCTCCCAGTGAAATTGTTGGCGATCGTTGATCTGTTCCCACGATCAACCTCGTCCGTTGATCTTAATATCCTTTTTGGTGATTTTGTATCTCAACTCCCTTTTTATATTCGTCACTATTAAATCAGTGAAATCCATATTAGTCGTAGATCTCTGGAACCTACAGATCTCCACCACATGATCTAGAATCGTGAGGATGATTAGTTTGGTCTTATCTCAGGCATTCTTTCACCTGTCGAAATTGATTCCAGTTGTGGATTTGAACATGGTATTTAAAACTCTTTGTTTCGCATCGTTGATCTGTCTAAGATACAGATTTTCCAATATGTGGTTGAATTGATCAGTGGCACGATCAATTCCTTACTCTAGCACTATTTAAAGATAATTTTGATCTCACATAGTCTTTGCACTCTCTCTTCACTCATACACTCAATATTTTCCTTTGTCATTGTGGAATTCATCCTACTACTATTTTATTCCTTTGTCATTCGTGAATACATTTGACATCAATGACAACTAAATTCTCAACATTAGTAATGGATTTGTGGGATTATTCATGGATTCAAGGTACAGTTATTGATTCCTGGATTCTAGTTCTTGAGGGTGCTCAACAAAGGGCTAGGCTCTCTTATTTTTGTTTTCCACTCATTCCACACATTTCATAGACTTCCAAAGATTGGTATAGAGTTGTATCAATACTTTGAGTTTTCCATATGGCGGATTATAGGCCATAGGTGGCAATTTTTAGTTTTCAAAAGGCAAATTCCAAACTATGAGGTAAAAAAAATTTGTTAAATGTTTATGGCACCACGAATCCCTTTAAACTGGAAGTATTCAAAATTTAATATCAATCAAATGTATACTAAGATTCACAATTGTACCTACATATTTGAACCATAGAAAATGGATTTTTTTCTTAAACATCAAGTTTCAAACAAGGATAGGAGTTTGGAGACATATTAGATATCAATTTTGGTGTAGGGAGGTGTTGAAACATATATTCTAGAATTTGGAGTTGCTAGAAAATTAGGAGACATGTGATAAGAATGCACAAGTTGTTATTCTTTGGATGGCATTCATTGGAAACATAATCCATTGGAGGCATGAGCATAGAAGTTGTGTGGTGACATACATCCAATACATCCATTAATTAGGGCTTCATTTAGTATCAGGTACATCATATGATGGGGTGTGATACAGGGCCAACATCAATGAAATTTGTCTTAGTTACTTATAGATGGCATACCTCACTAAAAGGAGATAAATGAGGTAAAGTGGTAATAAACCAGATATTTTGGTCATTGACAAATTTCTAGACTGATTGCAAATATCCTGAATAATTTTATGGCATTTCTACAAAATACCACATTCCAACAAAAGATGGATAATATTTAACATGCTTAATTATAAGGTTGGGATAAGGCATGTCTCCAGAAAAAGTGTGAATGCTTTGATGGTTGGTGACGATATAGAATGTGTTATTTATATGTGTTATGATCGTGACTAAATAATTTCTTTTATGTTTGTATCACTTGAGTTTCACATTTCAGAAAAATGGAAGGACCAATTTAAAGGTATAGCATTATACTTTGCAAAAAAATAAAACTACATCAAAATTTGCTTTCAAATAGAAGTAATTCATCAAATTAATGTATGATAAATCTGATGCCCCTACCAATAACCCCAAAAGGATACGCGTGGATAGTTGATTTCAAATTTGAGTTATAAGGTTATAGGATGCCACATGAAGAGTACAAGCCTCCCATGTAGGTTGCATGTGGTATCCTACAACCCTGTTGCTTGGTTAATTTCTAGTATTATTTATATTAATATTCACAAAATGTATAGAAAGCAAGATAGTTCTATAACTGCACTATAGCTAAATAAAAGTAAGTGCACTAAGTGTTTACAATCAATGGCATTGGCCTAATAAACTTCCATGAAATCTTGAGATTTGTTGAATGATTCCATCCCATGGAGCTATAAGACAAAAAATTCATAAGCGGTATATGGATAGTCTCTTGGAGATATGACAATAGAGATGTCTTTATCAACATTCTCTAAAGAGGCAAAAATACTAGTGAGAAGACTTCCCTTAAGAACTCTAGGGTATGTGTCTATAGCAGTCCTCTAAGAAGGTCTATCGAGTTTATTGGTTTACTTTACGAAAGTATTGGTTGATGGAAAATGTGATCTTATGATTCTTATCAAGTTAGAGTGTGCTTTAGTCCAACAATAAATGAATTTCTCAAATATGGAAGCAATAAGGTCAAACTAATTTGTCTCCTATTATCTATTTCCATTTGAAAAGGTATTTTGTAATAGATCCCTAACACATATTGCTACAAAATCTATTAATTTTTATTTCAAGGGACTACCTCGTGGGGAAACTCGGGGGATGCATCCCCCCATTCATGGATGGCATTCCTATTAAACCCATCATCATAGACTATTGTACCTAACTTGGGGAGATTCAAATTGGGTAGATTTTTGCATGGAACTAGCCAAATGTCTAGCAACGTTGTTGACAATTAGTTGAGTTAACCCCTTGGACTCACAAATATGTTAATTATACAATTTACACAACAAATAATGATCAATCCACTATACAAAAGAGGAAATGATGTCTCCCATTGACCTCATAATCATATACTAATATCTTCATCCTATATTATTTGACATGAAATGTATATTGTAATTTAAGAATACACACTTTTCTTATCAATGTGTTTCTTCCAATTCAACTCAATTACACCTCTTTCTTGATCCTAACATTTTCCTTTTATTCTTTGGCTGCAGAAGTTTTCTTTTTATAGCAAAATCCCCATTGTTATTATAAATATTGGCATCACTCATGCTATATTGGGATACAAAAATAGTATGGTTGCTTATGTTTATTAGATGACCTCCTAGTATCGCTCATTCCTATAAATTCAATGTCACATGTCCCATTAGAATATAGTATAATGAATTGCAAGACAATTTGTTTGTTCTAAATTTTACAACACTAATAGGGATGCATAATGCTAACCATATCTTGTAATTTACATCAAAAAACTATAGTATTTATTTTGTGGTGCAACAAATCCAATAATATTGTTTGAATTACATGTTGAATGACAGCTTGGGGGTTATATCCAATGGACATGTACTATATGATGACAGAGATTCACTTGAGGAATGAAGCCAAAAATGCCAGATTTTAGCAAGACTTCATTCTAAGATAGTTGACTTTACCGAGACCGGTGCACCTGTAGAAATTTATTTATCCTTAATTCCCAAAGAATTTCCAAACTTTATGGAAAAAGGGAATAAGCCCATTTACATATCTTCTGGGATAATTAGTAATATTTAGAGAGAAATGAAGGATAATTCGTAAGGGAGGCTCCTATAGGATGCATATGGTAGCCTACAACCCTGTAGGTTGAGTTACATGGTTGTATTTCATCACATGCAACCTACAATCCTCCCTTGTAGGATGCATGTGGCAGACTACAACCTTGTAGGCTAATTTATAGGGTTGTAGATGCCACATGCAGCCTATAGGCCTCTCTTGTAGGATGCATGTGGAATCCTACAATCCTATAGGTTGACTTACAATGTTGTAGGCTAATTAATTTCTAATATTATTTAGCATTTGCAAAATTCTTAGATTTTAAGAATATTTAATTTATGTTGTATGTTGTTGTTGTGATTACCATGTTCATTATAAAGACCTAGATTTCATTGTAGGTATGAAAGGGATGAATAGAACCATGGTTTAATTATAATATTTGAGTGCAGCTAGTGTTTAGAATTTCAAGTATTTATGTTGAAATTTTCTTCTTAGCCCCATAAATTCATAGCCATCTATAGTTTTGCTACATCTACATGTCATTTTAAATTTGCATTTTCATAATAGTTGATTAAATTATTGTTCTTATCTTACTAAATTATAGATATGCATTGAAAAGTAGATGGCTCAAAGGGATGATTTGGAATATGCAATTGTAGCCTGTGAGGGGAATTATGTCATTGGCATAGTTAGATGTCAAAAAGATTCTACATATGATGATGTCTGTCAAGAAATTATGGATGATGAAGAAATTTGATACTCTTTTGAGTTTATCGACAATAAAGGATTTCCTTTAAATCCAAAGCAAGAGAAAAAATGGATAGTTACAACAAAAGTTGTAGCAATCAAAAGGAAACTAGACACATTTGATACTAAAACATTTGGATCAAGTGCAATGGAAAAATATCCAAATGTGGAAAACATTGGAGAGCATGTGGAGGAGCCTATGCATAAACAACCTAGAGTTGAAACTATGTCTGAGTCTGTAGAACAAATAATATATGTTGATCAGGTTGTATTGGCATCGTGGGAAAATAAAGTGAATAGTTTAATAGAACAGTTTGTTGGGGAGAAGTCAGCACTTCAAGTATCCTCTAAAAAAGGAAAACCCCAAATATATATTAGTTGTAAAACTTGTGGTGTTAATTATGGATCAAGGGATATATCATTTGCATGTTGAACATTTCTTAACTAAATAAATTCTCATATGAAATAAACAACTCATCAAGGTAACATTTTAGAAATGGGAAATAGTCAAATTCCTTCATGAAATGAAGTGACACAAAAAACAGTGATTGTACATCGATTTCAGATTGAGTAAGAAATCAAATTTCTAGATGATTTTAACAAGAAACAAGATCCTAATTTGTTCAAGGTGGTGGAAGCAACACTAGCAGACTATTAGGACAAGAAAAAAGTAAGAGTGGAAATCATATGATGGAATAAATGGTTTTATTTAGTACTAGCTAGTGGTAATATTGTCAGTTATTTAAATGAACACATAAAATCAAAGAAGCACAATACTGCTACAGATAAGGTTTTGCATAATACAAGTGGGTTGAGGACCGACACAATAGGGAGACCCAAGAATCATACCACTGATATGCCCCAACTGAGTTTGATTAGGTTCTTAGTCCGATCATGACCATCACTATTTCATGAGGGTTCTACAAGTGGAGTTGCTGCTACTTCAAGTATGTTAATCATGCAAGTTTTAATTTAATTTGAATTTAAATTTGCACATTATTTTATTTGTTATCTTATTTGAAAGTAGTTAATTTATGTGTGTGTTTCCATCTTATTCTAGGTCATTTATCTCCTTTCATATTACAATGTTAGGGGTATTGGGATCCTTATATGGATAGAAATGGGGAGAGATTGGATAAAATGGTCCTAATGGATGATCAACAAGGTGGTAAATTATGGGCCATAGAGAGTCATACCAAGAGGATACTATGTTATTATGGTATTGAATGACATATTGAATGTACATATAGGCATTTTCGTTACGAGAGGGATTCTAGAATAGGAATCCCTTTTGATTCATTGACATGCATTTTTGTAAGTTGATTCTTGAATGTGATGGCTTTATGATGCATTTATATCGTGAATAGAGGAGAAACATGAAAATGCATGGGAGAGGTACAAGGAAAGGGGGAATATTGGACCATTTCACTCAAACCGAACTCAAAAGTGTTGCAAGAATTGCAAATTTAAACTCAAATTGAACTCAAAAGTGTTGCAAGAACTACAAATGCTAGCCATATATTAACAACATGTGCTCTTTGGTGGGAAAGGACAAAGGTTGCTACACTGCCTATCAGAATGAGGTCCTTTTAGGAAAATTTGTTCGAATCTATAGAAAGGAAGGATTCCTTTAGGTTTTGCAAGGATGTGTGTGAGGCTCATAAGAAAGGAAAATTACAAAGTAAGATGCAGTTTGGGAATTTGTCCAAGATATATTTCACAACCTGATGTATTCAAAAGCAGGGACAAGGTAGAGTGCATCCACTAAATCCACATTGAGATGATTAAATCTGGATGGCCCTTCAATATCTATGACTTTAAGGAAATTCAGATAATCATTGGCATATATCCCAAGGGAGCATGAATAAAAATTTTAGGAAATCAGAAAATTGTATGCTTCTTATAAATCCAAACACGATATTGAGGGCCCAATTCCTGTATGCCTTGATAAAGATGAAATTGTCATAAAAAAATATGTCACCATCGCTATGAAAAAGTGATACATTGGTGGGTATTTGTGGTAACAAAGAAGAACATAAGTTCCAATCAAATTTCTTGGTTATAGTTGGAGAGGGCGTTGTAGGCTACAAGATTATTACAAACATTTTTAATAATTATGTGATTGGCCATTATGAACGTATTATTATTGCAAACCCTTTACATGACAAGCTTCATCGTTTGGTTGTGGTTGTTCATCCAACATACAATAGTTTTGATGCAAATTGTTTTCATTAACAATGGGAAAAAATAAAAGACTTGTGGAAGAAACACATGGAAAAAAAATTGGGACGTATTATTAGTCATTCCTCAAATGGAGATAGTAGAAGAAGAAAACTTATGTTGAAAGATTATTCTTCAACAACATGAATTAGATATCAAATTCCTTAGGAAGGGTGGAGGATAACTGGATCGTATGATGGTTTCAAAGTAACGGGACTTCATGACCAAGATTACATCCACAATGGAAAAAATCTAGTGAACCCTTTGTTTAGTGGTAGACGAGAATTGATTGTTGTAGAAATGTATATTAGTTTTATGTAACACCCCGATTTTGACCCCATGGTATTAAATTGCATATGATGTAAATATTGTATTAAATCGTGGTGTGGAGCTCAAGGAAAAGGCCACACCATTGATTTAGTATTTTATGTATCAGCAATTAAAATTGATGCCGATGGTTTATGTGCTAGCCAGGCACAATATGTTTGAGACATCATGTAAAATGCAAATTAATAAAAATACCACAACTAGCTATGTGCCGCAACGTTAAAGAGATGGGGGCATGATTTCACAAGGAATGGGAGGGGGGATTCTTCAAGCCCTTGAACCAATGGGGAAAAGCCAAATGTCTAAGGGAAAACCCATAAAGTTGTCAACTACCCCTTTTTGTCCTTTTGTGCCCAGTCATCTAGAAGTGGTTGAAGAAGTTATCTCTGTGGGATGGGAAAGGTATGGAGGTCAAATTCGAATTTGGGAATCCATCCATTTTTGGAAAACGTGTTTTTGACTTGTGGGGCAAGTAAATGCTTGGGAATGCATTCCCAAGCCATTATGCACCCATGCCTTTCATTCCTCACCCATTCTCATTCACGTGGAGGCTCTCTCACACAGGGGAAGCTTGGAGAGTTCTCTCATTCACGTTTTTATCTACTTGTGTGTTTTCCCTCACGTTTTTGCAGTTTTCTTCATTTTTCCCATGGATGGGAGGTCGTTTTGGCAATGTCCAATGGCTGGGCTCTTCCCTTGACATTTTTGGTTGTTGATTCCTAATTACCCAGCTGGGGAAAACTTGTTTTTGGTTGCACATTGAATGGTAGAAGAAACCCACGAATTTTGGGTGTTTATTGAGGTCGTTCTTGCCGCTGTGAGAAAGTTGGGATCTTCCCCCATGTTTTTCTATGGTTTCCCATTTTTCCCCATAGCTGGGAAGTCGTTTTTGGTGTTTCTAAGTGCCCAGGAAGACAAATCTACATTTTGGGTTTTGTAAGGGGTTGTTTTTCCCACGCGAAGCCATAGACGTCTCTGAAATCGAGTTGCTATCAAAGGGTTATTTTCCCTTGTTTTCATTTTCATTTTGGATTCCCAAGAACGTTTTTTTCATACCCAACAGTTGTGTGTGGTTGGGTTTGATTAATTGGTTGACTGTGTCTTTGATGTAAAGTGTGGATTGGTTGGGTAATTCCAAGGAACCCCTAGGTTGTTGGGTTGTTGCTTTAATAGCTGCGAAACCCAGTTGTTCATTGGCTTGGCTGGACAATCTGTGAAACCCAACTGTGTGTTGGCTTGACTGTGGATGTATGGTATTGTTGTGTGTAAGCCTGTTGTTCCCTAGTGCCTTGTGGAATCATGCCCAGCTTAGGGGTGGCAGTGATGTTGAGAGATTGATGAGCACACTGGCCTATGGTTGGGTGGAAGGTTGCAGCAATGTAGCTAGTTGCGGGACAAGCTTATTTCAAGATAAGTATTCTTGTGTATTTTATCTCTGCAACTGTATTTGCTTATGAATTAATCTGAACAAGTTGAATGCTTGAATGAATGTTTTCCTCCATTGTTTATTTCATATATAATGCACCTATGTATGTTTTTAATTCAATGCATTTTTATTATCATGTGCATGAGGCTAGATTTCTTATTGATAGCAGCAGCAGTGATTATCGCGTCCTATTCATCGTTGGGATGAGGGGTGGGGAAGTGACATTTTAACAATGTAATTATGGTTTATAACACTTTTAAAGTGGATGGTCACAGGCTTAAAATTAAATTTATAGAGAGGATGGATCAAAAAAATTGGGGTTTAGCTCAAAGCATTACTTCAATGCACGTTCAAAAGTGTTTGAAAGAGATGAGAAGTACAACAAGTGGCAAGACAAAGAGAACATTAGGTATAGAGACTTATCTAACAATTGATGCTAATCATATTAATATTTTTATGTCTCGTAGTTTGACTCTTTGGGAAAGAGTACAAAATGCTTCAAGAGTTTATCATTTCTTCACATTATGGTTATGTTTGGTACAAAAACAATTTCATACTAATGTCAACATAAATTTGTTTAGCAGAAAGGCATATCAAGATGTGAAAATTTCTTACCACTTTGCAATTTTGTTAATGAAAATGTTTAGGGATCAATGCTTAAACTTTCCATGTGTATAGCACCAAATTGGTTCAAATGTATGTGAGATTTGTTTTAGTAAAGTCAATGGGATGGTTGAAGTAGAGAGGACCTATGATTTCATTGACTTATTTCATGTTGTTGAAACCATTAATAGAGTTGTTGAATTATAATTGAATCCTCAAGGGCTTCATTTTAATAAATATCATAAGAAACAAATGAGTATCTAGAATAAATTGCACCAAAAAATGACAGAGAACATTGGTGTTTTGTCACAATATGATTCTATATGTATAGATGATAAAATTATAGAATCCCCCAAGATAGGATTGGAGGATACACAAGATATTTTATCAAGTCTTGGCATGCAACCAGAAAGACACACACAATTCTCTTGGTGGTTTAAACCGTGGACTGAGGATCAAAATTATCTAACATTCCAAGTTGTGGATGAAGTTAATGATTCTTCACCAGGTCATTCCAATTCTATATTCCAATCTTCGTCTTCAATCATACTCAATGATAGTGAAATGCAAACAATGGAAAATAAATAAAGGCATGAGTTGGATGACATTTTAGATTCTAATGATGAGAATCTAAACACAACTACCAAACCCATAGTGGAGCTTGATGGTAAGGATATGTATAAATCTTATTTAGTTAGTCAGTTGAATGGAAATCTGACATTATCCAAAGATAGGTTGACCAAAGTGAGAGATGGGGTCTACTTTAGGCAACATGATAGGCCCCCCAAAAAAGGTGTTTCTATCAATTTTTGAATTGGATCATATTGTGAGGTGTTATTTGAGAATGTGTGATGTTGTTTGAAAGTGATTCTACACCTATTGTTGAATGTGCTACAAGAAAAGATTTATCTCAAAGTAAAAAACATGGTGTTTCTTGTGGGACTTGGTACATTTGAAGAGTTCAAAGAATAAGAAAGAAGGATGGAAATAGGTTCTTTTATTACCATAATGACATTAATCTTATGGATAGACCAGAAGGTGTTGAGCTTCAGTTTTGTTGGTACAATTGAATAAACGCCAACTAATGTACAAGTATGATTCAACATATCATTTGTTTATACAACTTGGATATGTTATAGCAATGTCCAAATTATCATACAATATGAGGAATGACACATACAAATTAGAAGAACGTTATTACAAAATTTTGAAGATTTTGTCAAAAATGTAAACAAGGTGAAGTTTTCAAAACTTTCTGCTCTCTTTTATTTTATTTTATTACTATCTTATAGATTATTTATAAAGTATATTTTGGTTGTGTTATTGTTCATTGGTTTTTAGCAGTATGATACTTGTTTTATACTTTTTGGCCTCGGGTTCGGTGAATGGTTTGGATGGTGAATAGTTGGGATAACTAAACCTAATTTGTGTTGCCTACTTTTTGGTGTAAGTTTATTTAACCATTTGTCTTTTGCAGTTATGTTTCATCTTTCAAGACATATATTGAACCATTATATTTCGTTTTTCTTATCATAAAATTTTGTTTCTTGGAAGGTTATTTTGGTGAATACAAAGATGTGTTAAATAAAATTTCAAATTCAAATTTGGATTTCACATGGTGATTCAAATGTTGCAGGTACATGGATTGAGGAAAATTCATGTGTGATTCATTATGTCAACAAGATTTAAAAATCAAGGCTAAAGGCTTTGGAAGGTCCTCAATCAAACAAATTGACATTGTAGAAGATGGAGAGCTTGATTTTATCTATAGTAGTGATGATGTTGAGTTGATGTCAAGATCAAGTGCTTTATTTTTACATGTTTTTAAAATTGAGGGAAATATCCAATTTAAACTTTTAACATTTTTGTGTTCATCAAAATCGTTAGAACGGTGGGGTTTTCCTATTACAAGTGTAAATGCAGAAGATGACCCTCTTATTAGTGCAATTTTTGTCATATATAACATCATAGTTGTAAGAAAAACTATTGCTTTTGACTTAAAAATGCTATGAATATGTGTATGTATAGGTTACAACAATATTCAGTGACTCAATACGCTTCATGTATGTAGGTTATCATCAATGCTTTTTATCTTGTTTTTCTAGATAATATTTTACTTTTTATACTTTTACTTGTAAAAGAATTGCAATATGAGAAGAATCTGAAAAATGATGATAAAAGAACTATCCCCCTCTATGATAAAAAATTGATATGGAAATTTTTGAAACTATCCTCCTCTATAATAAAAAATTGATATGGAAATTTTTGAAACTATCCTCCTCTATAATAAAAAATTGATATGGAAATTTTTGAAACTATCCACCTCTATCATCAATTTGATCATAAAAGGTCCTTCAATTTGTAATTTTAGTGGAAACACGTTCAAAAAACTTTATATATGCTCTCCCATTTGCTTGTGTATACAAGGAACCATTGGGACGGTATTACATGGACTACAAATGGCATTAGGTGGGGCCAATATGATAACATCTCGATTTTTGGGTGAAAAATGTCCTTATAAGTTGGGTTTTCCCCCTTTGTACTTCACTTTAGGCTTCCTTCTTGTCTCTTAGAGGTTGATTTCATGTCTCTCAAGCTACCTTCATCTCTTCTCCAACACGAGAAGGTAGATTGAGGTTTATTCCTATACTTTAGTTGTTGGAATCACAAAAAAAAAGGTGGAAATTTGTTTTGTCTTTATGACAAATGATGGTTGTACATGTTTACATTGCCCTGGACACCCCATGATTCATTGTTTGCACCAATTTCAAATGAAAGATACTCATGTGATAGTATTTGTGTAGTCTTTTAATCTATGTTAGCTTCATTGATGGTGTTGTTAAAGTATTTGATTCAGAAAACTTGAGGCCGCATTACCATATTGCACCTTCCATATATACACCCAAGCATCAATTTCAAATGAAACATACTCATGTGATAGTCTTCATGTAGTCTTTTAATCTATGTTAGCTTCATTGATGGCGTTGTTAAAGTATTTGATTCAGAAAACTTGAGGCCGCATTACCATATTGCACCTTCCATATATACACCCAAGCTTGAGCAGGTTAGTTTCTTATCTTTCTCACATCACAATTCAAAACTTCAATGGCATTTCCATATAAGAGAAAAAAAAATATAATGGGTTTGTGTTGGTTTATATGGGAAGCGACAATGTCTATCTACTTTTGAAGAGGGGGTATAGGTTCCAACTTTGGAAGAGGGGGTATAGGGTCCAATGTCTTGTATTATTTCACAATGTGTGATAATAATGCATGTTCATGACTTTATCAAACTATTTTTGCATTTAGGTACAAGGCTACAAACTTATAGTAATGTTGTTTTTCACCTTTTCATTTATGGTGTTGTATCTATGTATATGGCCTATGTTTCTTAATAAAAACCAATGGATTCTTGAACAAACAACCATGTTTTACCAAGAATAGAGAGATTTTCTTAGGAACTATGTTACTAACTAGGAAATTGGAAATGGGTACTAGAAATGACATTTCTAATGAGTAATAGTTTTGATGAAATATGGTCCTTCAACATCAAGTTACTATTATAATCAAGTTGGCAAAGAGGAGAGGCTTGGTATCAACTTCTAGTGGGGACTATCATTGATCATATTAGATGTTATTTATACAAGATTACGTGTAGAATTTTTCAGCATTGGAAGACCTATAATCAGAGAACGAAACAATGGTAGAGAATTGACCTATCGATAACTATGATGGCTAACATATTACCATGTTAGTTTTTTAAAGATACCTCCAATTGGAATGGAGGAATATTTTGACTAAGCATAGCCAAAGGTAAATAAGAAGGAAAATAACAATCTTGATTGGATGAATTGGTCATTACTTAGAATGAAAACAAGAGGGAGGATGATATGGATTATGGAAATTTCTAAAGGTTTTAGAAAGGATGTTGATGTTGTGGGTAGGTGTGTCTATTAATAGTTGGAGGAATGGTGAATGTTGACCCAATTACTGCAACAATACTTGATTTTCCACCTTTCTTTGCATGTGAGTGTGACGTTGAAGGAGTGCTTTGCTAAACGAGTTGCTTGAAACACTCTTAGAATTTGTTTTACTTACTCTAATGGCAGTTTATCTCAATAGGCATTAGAGGAATTTTGGGGTCTAAAATGGGCCTTATAAGAAAACGTGCCAATAATAAATTCTTGTGAATTGGAATTCAAGAACCAATAGAATTTCAATAAAACGAGTCAACCATAATGGTTGAATTTACATATTTGTCATAAAAAAACTACTTTTTTTGTTCGTATTTTCGACATATCTCCCTGTGTTTTTACTCAAATTTCGATCGGGAGAGCTCGTTGGATGAGGAATTAAATTCTGCATCCAACGAGTACCTGTACTACATACTTTTGATGGATCCCTCTACCCAAAAACAAGAAATACCTGGAAAAACATCATGATGATGTGATCATCACGTTTTTTCAGGTATTTCTTGTTTCTTGGGTAGCAAGGTCCATTAAAAGTATGCCATGTGGGTACTGGTTGGATTCGGAATTTAATTCTGCATCCAACGAGCTCTCCCGATCGAAATTTGAGTAAAAACACAGGGATATATGTCGAAAATACGAACAAAAAAAATAGTTTTGTTATTTCTTTCTCCAAAATAAATAAATATTATTTTATTATTTTGACTATTATTTTATTATTTTCCTTAGGAGTCCCATTTTAGACCTCAAATTTCCTCTAATGTATGGTCTTATTTCATGCTATATGCAAATTTTAATGAAGGTATGTATCTTCATGCATGTGGCCATCGTCCTCTATTCTTACTTAATTGAGTGTATTGACATATTGAATTTGATTGTGTTGCGGGTTGTGAGTGGACTCAAGATGCCATGGTGACTTTCCTTCATATATTTGTGTTGTTGTACTTCTATTCGTGCCACTTCTTTGAAAGTGATGCATCTGATATTTTGGCAATGTTCACTTAATTTTTCTCCATTACGAGAGATTTAGGAAGTCCAACTCTATTTGAGGAAGTTGTTCTTCCTTTCCTTTCATATTTTTCTTAGATGCCATACACATTATGATATAACGTTGGCACGTGTTTTCTATTAACCCAATTGTGTTCCTTTGATTTCATGGTGAGGTTATGGCTTTCTCATCACTTTAGTGAATGTGTCTAATTTCCTTGGAATTGGACTCATCTGTTGGTAAACACTAAGCTTTTGGCAGCTTATCAAAATAGGTGGATGTGCTGACAACCGAATAATGTTGAATTTTTAATTTTAGGAAATTTGGAAGATGTTTATATGACTCTTTTAGTCATATTGATATCATTTTTTGAGTCCTGACCAAGAGTTGGTGCTTACATTTACCTCTTTTCATTTCAAGGGTGTATCAATACAATAGTCACCGTGATATTGTCAAATTTATAATCAGCAATTTATTCTTTGGGAAACAATATATTTTTCGATTTGGTAATTGATGATATTGAGGCTACAAAATATAAACCATGTACTATCCTATGCGTGTCTCCTTCAATTCAAATTATCATATTAGGAAATTGATACAATATGAATCTGGTTTGTCAGTAAAGAAGTGAATCCAACTTTAGATTAATATATATGTATATGTATATGTATATGTATATGTATATATATATATATATATATATACATATATATATGTATATATATATATATATATATATGTATATA
>LPNX010936273.1:864904-878853 GCA_001517045.1 Pseudotsuga menziesii | reverse complement strand
GATATAAAGGACATTTTTTCACGGTTAAAATAAAAAAATTATGCTCATAAACAATTAAAAACCACCTAAACAACACACCAAACTTTGCAATACAATTCCCTGCTGGTGGTCCTATATATGGTCCGGGTTCCAATTTCTATTGCCTTTCACTGCCCGATTCCGATGGCTTTTATAGTTCGGAGGACTTCGACCTTATAATTTCCTTGCCGTCCTAGATTCTGAGTCCATTGATGATCCTGTGGTTGATTTGTCCGTTTCCTGTTCCGATTCATATTACTGTACAGATCCATTTTCCCCTTAGTTCGATAAATCTCCAGCAATCCTATTTCTGTCCCAAGTTCCTTTCCCTATTGTTCCATCCGTTGACCGTTCCGTGGAGTCGTTGAGCAATCCCCGAGGGGAGGAGGCTCGGTGTGTCCAGTTCCTGTTCTATTTTGAGGATTGATCATTTGACCGAGCCTGACGAGGGTAAATTGTTTATCCCTAAGTTGAGGATACTTTTTTAGGGCAGGCTTTTCCTCATCTTCAATAGGTAGGATAGAGGTGGCTAAAGCTTGGGTAGGGGTTTAAGAAGCAAAGTAGGTAGAAGGAGCAGTCCGTCGTTTCGATTTGGAGCAGTCCGCCATTTCGTCGATTTGGAGCAGTCCGCCATTTTGATTTGGAGAAGATTCAGTCCGCTACCATTCCATTCCAAATGTCTTCAGTAAGTGACATTGAGCTATTTTGATTTGGTTCTGCTCTCATTTACACATCTTCCATGTGTTCATATAAGGATAAAAAATCATCAACAGAATCAACTAGAAACCTTTAAATAGTCTCACCACTGTAGGCCCTTACCCTTTTGTAAGAAGAGAAGCCTTATCCTTATTTTCTGGCATAAACCTTCCTTTACCCTTTTTCCAGTGACCAGGAGCTCTTAGCCTGCGTGAATAGATATTGTACTAGTAATCCACTTGTATTCCAAGTATAGGTGTTAAAAATAACAACCATTAGGTAAGTGATATGTTCTATACAATAGTTTAGTTTCTTACAGTAAGCTCTATCATACCAGGAAACAATGGTAACCAAATCTATTAACACTCAAGATGTATAAGTAATATGCAACTACTAATTCCATGGAAGCTAATATTATCTTAATAAGGCAAGTAGTCTGTTGGGATGGAGTAATGATTGAATGCAGTATATCGATTTTACATATATGAATTGAACAGAACATCTATATCTAATGGATTAAAAAACATGTCTGCCTATCCATCCACCATCCATTGGTTCACATCTCTCATTCTTGTTAGTTGGCACCTCCTTGCTTGTCATGCATGGATAAGTTTTTAGGGTAATTGGTACACCTCACTTTGGAGACTACACATCATCTATGCCCTCTGCTCATACCGGCCAGCAGCATCAGCATAAGCATAGCATCAGCATCATATTCCAATCACAGTATCCGTATAGATATTCTTGTATAGATCTGTATAGAGATGTATATCGATCTAGAGATGTAGGGATTTAGAGAGATTTCTATTGATGAAGGGATTTTTGTGATAGGTTCCAAGGTTATAGGTGAATGGCTAAGAGGAGTTCTGTGGTTCTGTCGATTCATCTACAACGTGCAGCAAAACATCCTCCATGTGTCATAGAAGCTGTATGAAAAGTTATGCATAAAAATCCATGCTTGTGGGATTCAAAGCCCATTTTTATGTGCATAAAAACCCCTAATAATGTGTGTGTAAATGTGCTTATGGATTAGAGAAGTGATGAAGCACTCCAAGAGATGTATTTTTCTCCTAGTTCATGTTGAAAATGTATGGGTCGGCCTTATGTGTTCTAAGAAACCTCCAAGAGAGGGTATAAATAAACCATCAAAGCACCTCATTTCATAATAAAATCATCAAGTCTATTCTAGTGAAAATCTTGTTGAGAAAAGGAGCATGCGAAAGAAGTTATTTTCTTGGGTTTTATGGTTTTACTATCTCTCTTTAACCTTTCTATGTTTGGTTAGGGTTTCTCTACAAGGGGACCTGCTTTTGGTATTAGGGTTTTGGCATGGTTTGGGGGTAAAGTGCCAAAGCTTTGGATTAGTTATTGCGCTATGGGATGAGGATAATGCTTTTGCAAAAACATTCTTAAGAAGACCTACATGCTTTATGTTGAGATGAAAAATCAATCCTCTTATTGAGCTAGGGTCTCCCTATAAGGAAACCTCTTTTGTATTAGGGTTTTTTGCATTATCTCTTGGGTAAATTTCAAACATTTTTGCATGATAGAATGTGCCATAAGGAGAGGATCACAATGATTCCAAAAGGTTTAATAAAGGATCTATATTTTATCTGCTAGCTGATTTTTCTATGCGCTTGTTGAATTAGGGTTTTTCCCTATAAGTGAGGCTGTTTTGCATGAAGTTTTTGGGCATGATTTCAGGGGAAGAGTTGCTGATCAGTTACAATTTGAATCGGATAGATACATATGCAGATACTTTGGGAGTGGTACATATAACATTTCACAAAACCTGTAATATTTATGTTATCAATTTTGCAATATGTTTTCCATTAATTTTTAAAAAAATATGTTTTTAAATAAGATTTTCCCCGTGTATTGGTTTCAGTTCTAAATTAATGTTTTTAATTACTTTTGTTGCAGTCAGCTGATTAGGGCAAGTCCCTAATGGAGCCTGAGAGTCCGACACCCCCCTACAGGCAACAGGTATATATACCACATTTTTACTTACCTGCTTCTTTAGAAAGTACATTTGTTTAATTATGATATCAACGTGGTCAATATTTAAATATGTTTTTAAATAAGATTTTCCCCGTGTATTGGTTTCAGTTCAAAATTAATGTTTTTAATTACTTTGTTGTAGTCATCTGATCGGGGCAAGTCCCCAATGGATCCTGGGAGGCCGATACCCCCCTACAGGGAACAGGTATATATACCACATTTTTACTTACCTGCTTTTTTAGAAAGTACATTTGTTTAATTATGATATCAACGTGGTCAATATTTTTTTTGTAGGCTAAGGGTCGAGGCAAGAGCTCCATGACAGATGATATGTCGACAGATGTTAGCACGCCACGCTCATCGGGTCATGAGCAGGTATATAGCACGTTGTGAATTTCAGAAACTGTATTTATACATATTTATGTTATCTAATTATATTAATGATTTCAAATTGATATTAATGTTTTCTATTTTTATGTCGGATGATACTTATCTATAGACGGATCCGAAGGATATGGATTTGGGGCACATTCTTGATGATGTTGACCTCAAGAATTCAAAGAATATATGGGATGCAGTTCAAAAAGCAAAAACAAAATTAAATCAGGAGGTCATCAATCTGCTTATATCGGATCCGCAAATGACGCAGGATGAGACTCAAGCAAAGATAGATCGTGTGTTGCTTAAAGTAAAGCGCTTGGATGTAAGCTGCAAACTCTTTAATTATAAGTCTATTCCAAATGCAATTTTTTTTCCTATTCGTATATGAGTAACTAAAATATTATTTGTTTCTATAGGAATATTTTTTCCCCGATGAGAGGCATGCTGATACCATTGAGCATGACACCCCCTTCGCCACTGATCATGTATCGTTGCCGTCTGGCCAGTTGGAAACATAAAATGAGACACCCCAGACGGAACATGAGAGTGCCGACGAGGATCAGGGGCATGAGAGTGCTGGCGAGGATCAAGGGCCGGTACATGGAGAAGAGCATGACTTTGATGCTGTCATCCCAGCATTTCCTGGATCTTTCTGTGTCACTAGCATGGGAACATTTGAGACTACTTTTTTGGTGGATGAAGATCTCATTCCCTACAAGATGGAGAAGATTCCAAGTACTATTTACAAAATGTTTTAACTATATATTATAATTTTATTGGAATGTAATTATGCATCATTCTTTTTACACTAATTAACACATACTCGTTTTTGTAGGAAATGATGTCTTTTATAAACATCTTAATGATTGGTCTTTAGAGTTGTTTGGGCCCACTATCCACACATGGTGGAACCGGTAGAGTAAAGTTTTGAAAGATGAGCTTATTGCTCACTTGGTTGGGTTTTTTGGTGCCGAAACCTTCAACCGAAAAAAGGTTCTCGAAAAAGCTGGCCAACATTTACATTATGTACGGGAGGAATATCAAAACAACTTAGCAATTAATCCAAAGTATGAGCGCCCTCCGATGATTCCAACAAGGGAGTGGAAAGGCTTGCTGGATGATGCAAGGGAGAAAGCTGCAAAAATAGCGGGCAAGCAAGTACCCGAGTTAGCTAGAAGGTATGCAATACTTTCGGCAATGCAATTATATGTTTGTTACACTTTATTTTCCATTTTTTTGCAATGTTTAACGTATTTAAAATTACTTTTATAGGCTACCAGATACGTCGAAGGCCACCCAAGCAAGAATAGAAAAACATGGGAAACACAAGCTTGGACCTGGTGGATATTCCAACCTGCAAGCATGAATCGTAAGTATGATCAATAATTATTTTATTGTATAGAAATTATAGATTGCATTTAAAATTGTTTTCATGATGATATAACAACAACAATGATGATCTAATTGAAAATTACAGGCTCAAAGATTCCATGATTTGCCAATGGAGGAAGACATGAGGATCGGCTACCAACGCGGGTTTTTAGGTGTTGTTGAACATCGAACAACCAGCTGTGGTAGCCAAGCAAAGTCTTCTAGTGATCCATCCTGCGAATAGGTAACTACAATAAACAAATTCTATTTAAGATTGATTCATTGTGTTTTATATTCATTAATAAACTAGTACATAAAATATTGAGTCTCTTTGTGTTAAGCCGCACAACGAAAGTAGAGAAAATGCGGAGGATGGAGGAGAAAGAGATATTGGAGTTCATGTTGATTGAAATCTAGGTAATAAATATTCCTGTGTTAAAAAAAAACTAGTATGGATTAAAGTCTCAAATATTAAATTGCAAATACTATATTGTTGTAAGTGTTGATGTTTTAATGCAGAGGGTCTTCATGTGCGACTTGAGGCAGCATCAGAAGATCAAACGCATGAAATTCATGTCACCCATGAGTTGCCAGGTACAAAGCACCACTCTAATGTTTTTTTCTTAATGAAGGACTTACAATGATAATAATAAAAACACGTCAAGTAATTAATATTTCTTCATTTTTCTAGTACATCCTGGCACCTTACAGCAGCCACATACACGTCGTGAGCACACGACCCGTCGACAAACACGATCACAGGCAGCTATAGAGGGCATAGGAAACAAAAAACAATTGGTAGAAGAGGATGTCACACTTAGAGAATATGTGCAGAGAAAAAAGCGCCAAAAAAAGTAGTGATTGTAATAAGTACACTGTTACATTATTTTTTTATGCATTGTCTTCAGATATTATTTTTGATATTATGGAGTAATGTCTTCAACTATTTATTTTTTTCTATGTATGAATGAATGAATGAGTTAATTAATGAATGCTATAAACTAATTAATGATCGAATGCACGTAATTCCTTTAAGACAAGAAACTCACGATGTTTGCACAAAATATCATTTATTTCCAAGCACGTGCATTGGGTATGGGGAATTGAGAGTGATGTGAGGGGGGGGGAGGGGCCATATGAGCTTCCACCTTCACGTGGTTGGCCTTGTTTAGTAGAGAATATTAAACTATTCTCGAAACAGAGAGGAGCTCAATAAGGTAAAATGCATGCATTGTTACAATGTTTCTTTCTTATGACCAAATACATTGTTTCTTTCTTCCAGCTAACTATAGACATGCATTTTCTTTATACTGCAGAGTGAGAATATTGATGGGCTGGAGATTTCTGGTTTGGAAGATCTTCAAAGTCTACATGTTGAGGCATTGACCAAGATTTGCCAAGCTAAGGTATTTGTATCCAGTTAAGATTAAGTGGGAAAGGTACGTAGCTATCCCTTCCATTATAGAGGCTATATTATTGGAGTTACATCTTAGCTTGTAAGTTTTTATATGATTTAATTAGGTGTTTCTGTTAGCTTCAATTTTTATTCCATTATGGAGGCTATATAGGGTATAAGGTGTTGCCTAAAGGCACAATAGTGGAGAGCCTATACAAAAAGTCAATAAAGAATCAAAACTCTCTCAACTTGCCATCCATTAGTGTGTAAAGCATGGACCTAAAGTTGCTTCAGAATTTGTTAATTTTTGTTGAAGATGATAGAAGTTGGTAGGCCAAAGTGCACCTAGGGATGAGTGAAGAGGAGCTATGTGGCTTCTTACCCAGTTTCCATGTTTGTGCAAGGATTAAAAATATGAAACTTTGGAGTCCATTGTCCATATAATGCAGATATTCAATAATAGCTTGTTTGAAACTCAAATATCATTCTACATACAAGTACAAATGCCATGAATTATGAACAGGTGACAGATTTCTCCATTTTCTGTTGTGAAATCAGGTCAAAAAGTGAAGTCACAAAACTTGCAAGTCAGATTCGTACAGTCAATACGACTCACAATTGACTTAGGAGTGTCACACATACTCGCAAATTAAAATTCCATGTATGACTCAAGGTCGAGTTAATTCTCGAAGGCATTACGGATATTCCTCAAAGAGCAGAGTTAGGCACTGGATTTTACATCGACTCAAAAAGTCTGGTAACACTAATCACCAAAAACACACTCAGACTATGTGACAATTTGAAAACATCTCCCAAAAATTGGATCACACATAGCCCCCTAAGTCATAGAGACCTTTTTACTACAAATAATAAGTCTGGTAAGACTAATTGCATAAAGCACTGAAACTGACAATTTGATTCATCTCCCAAAAGGTAGATCGCCCAAAGCCTCGTTAAGTCATATAAAGACCCTTTTACTGGAAAAAAACAAATTTATTCTCTACATCGTGTGGGAAATCCAAGATTAATATAGTTGAGAACTTGAGTGAAATCCATCTAGTAAAGCAAGATCTACTACCATTACTTGGTGAAAGAAGGCTAGCAAACAGGAATTCAGCCCATTTTCTTATGAAGATACTTTATTCAAATATCCCCTTCCTTCTACTTGTATAATATCCATCAAGTTCAAAGAAACCTTAGATCATTTACTGGAAATGGAGATTAAATAAATAACGTTAAAGATGACAGCAAAGAGGATTTAAAGGAAGAAACTACAGGAGGCACCTTATTCTTATCCCCATCTGAGGAAATATCTTCTACACGAACAAAACTTTTTGTTAAAGAAGTTTTCTTTAGTTCATCCTTCAATGCATCTGAATAAGCATCCATAAAAGTGTTACTAGGTTCTTCAGCCCCTTTTGTAGCATTGGGCCAACTGTTATCACTGTCCATCTCATCTGCAAATAATACCAAAGCCAAAATAAATTAGTACAAGAAAACATCAAATCTAGATCACTAGTGTTCGTGGTAAACCAATATAACACCCAAAGAATGTAATGGTTGAGGGCAATCCACAAAAACCCAAGATGTGGTTACAGATAAGCCAAAGAAAACCTAGGAGTGAAAAGGTTTTGATTCCAAAATTGTTGTTGAACTATGTATAAGAAAACAAATTCTAGAGACTATCATAAATCCATTCTTAATTGCCTTCATTGTCATGGACTGTCATAAATCCATTCTTAATTGCCTTCACTCCTCCCATAGTTGCCTATCAAATTCCTTCATTAAAAGAAGCCTTGAACCCATCATAAAACTTGCCAAAGAGGACTGTCATGCCCAACCAATAACCAAGTTGTTCTGACAGTAATTTCACAAACATTTTTACTTTGAGGAATTTATGAAGGAAATTGGAACTTTCTTATAATCTCTTTGTCAAAAATATAAGCATATGGACACCATCATTTCTTGACTGAAAGGTACTATTGCTGCTGTTACAATACAATTTGCTTGGGCTGGAAATAGTTGTCTTGACATTAGTGTGAAATCATTTTCACTTTGCAAAAACAAAAGTAACATGGAATTTGCCTATGTCATTGAAGTGTTTATTCACATACGTTTCGCCATTTCATTTGATTGTTTTTCAAGATATAATTTTGATTGACTGGAAATAGCTTTCACGACATGTCTTGTTACTTGGAAGATTGAGTTTTGCAATTTTGAAGTAAATTGAAGATACAAATTGATACAGTTGTATCATTTCATTTGGGATATGATGGAAATCAACCACCTCTGACAGTCCTATGGAGCAAATTTGCAATTTTCATTTGCCTCATTTCTATTTCGAAGTTGCACTTTGTTGACTTCATCATATGGATGGAAATTTGATATAATGATATATTTGTTAGTGGTTGTCATTCTCTCATTTGCTAAAGTTCCACTGATTTATCATAAATCATTCATTGCTATCTACGCTTAACATAGGTGCTCATATTACCTTTCTATAAATGGAAAGTCTGATAATAATTGTTTTTGGGCTTACTTGAAACATTTGCATTTATTCTGACTTGAAAAAATAACTAGCTTTGAAAAACCATACTCATTCAAACATACTACTCTTGGAAGAGCTATATATTTGATACATGACTTAATTGACCATATCAAAACTTGAAGCAAGTCTTTGTCATCCAAATCATATATATATTTCTTGCACACATACATTTGGTCAAAGCTATTAATCATTTGTCATTTTATCTCACGATTGTTACTTCAGGCATAGCTTACTGATATTTGTTTCTAGGCACTTTGTTAGCAACATTCGCTTTATTGTAGTAATTTCACAATCTATACAAACATCAAGGTGTGTCTCCAGTAATCTGGCATTTGTATTTTTTTTTAAACACTTATAGTCGTCGATTAAGTGACGGCCTGTAGGTGATTTTTTTTTTTTTAAATTCAATACCATCGCTTAACCGACGGTTAAGTTTTCATAATCCGTCGGTTAAGAGACGGGTTTCTTTGGTGAACCGATGGCCATGCTGTAGAAGCGACGGCCTGTAAGTGTAGTTTTTTTTTTTAAATTTCTCCACCGTCGCTTAACCGACACGTAACCGATTCTTATGTTTTCATTATCATCGTTTAAGCGACGCGTGTTTAAAGTTTAAATGATAAATAATATGAATTAGATGTCGGATAACCGACGATTTACATTTAACTGACGGTAATTAATAGATGCTTACGTTTTCCTTATCGTCGTTTAAGAGACGCATGTTTAAAGTTTAAATGATAAATAATATGAATTAGATGTCGGATAACCGACGATTTACATTTAACCGACAGTAATTAACTGACGCTTACGTTTTCATTATCGTCGTTTAAGCGACGCGTGTTTAAAGTTTAAATGATAAATAATATGAATTAGATGTCGGATAACTGACAATTTACATTTAACCGACGATAAACTGAGCTGTCGCTTAACTGACGGATTGGAAAGGTGTCGGATAACCAACAACAATCCACCAACGCTTAAAAAAAATCATAGTGTCGTACATGCGACAGGGAAGTGTCGAAAATCCGACAATACAGCCGTCGGATTTTTGGTCGAAATGTATTTGTGATTTCATAAAAAATCATGCATTGGATTAGGCTAAAACATACGAGAGTTGTTCATCATAATATTATGCACTTCTTGTCCAAAAATCATGAGAGACTAGTTCATGGTTTGTGAGATATGCTCAAATCAAATTCTGCACTTTTGTAGTCTTCAAAATTGCCATAGAAAATGCTCCAATTCATGGACTGTAGCAACCCTTCTTTCCTCCCCCAAACTGAATAGTTTACCTGCCCTCGGGTAAAGTAAGAGTTATTAGCTTAGTTGGAAAGTATCCATCTCCCCCAAACTTAACATACTTTCATTCTCTGATGCCTTGGAAGATATAAGCAAATGTACGCAGCATACAATGATAAATTAATTTCCACAAACCTTTTCATATTTAGCAATTGGTCCATTTCTCAATGGAAGAGAACATAATGCATATTTGTTTTCTGAGTATAAGATGCTTGATCAATTATACTTACAATCTCAAGGTTCCCTCAAAATCCTTGGTTCATATGAGAGTATGGCTCATATTTTTTGAGCTCCTCAAGGAGCTGATAAAGAAATCTGAAATAAACCGTTATGAGGAGAAGAGGTTTCTCAAATAATTAATCCAGGCATTAGTGAACTTAGTCTCCAACCATGACAGTCAAACAATCAACTATAACAACCATTTATGTACCATAAGAAATCTTTTTGTAGCAATGCATGCATTATATTCTTTCCTCTTCGTACTTTGAATGTATAAGATAACGCTGACTTACATTCAAAGATGTTGCTACAGGAAAGCAGAGATCATAATTGTTTGGAAAATGATCATATATGGCAAGACTCAATCGTTAATTTTTGAGATAGCATCAAGTCTTATTCAAACTATGTATATCAACTCATAGTATCAAAATGCCAAGTTTACCATGTAACTAAGATATCCCAACAAAGATGTGGTTGCCCCAAGATGGGATCCAAAAATTCCAATGCATGCAACTTCCAACCTTACTCAACAATGTAGAATTTTTTTTTCAAGAACTCAACAAATAGTAGATGATATTCATGTGCAATGGTCTTGAACTAGTCCATTCACACAAAGAAGAAAGTGCATGTGAAAGAAATACTCACAAAAAGAGTTTAACTACTAATTAACCATCAGTATTAAACAAGTAATCCAATTGTCTGCTAGACCATATTTAAAATATATTTTCCCTTTTTACCTTTGGTGGCAAGCTAATATACATTTGAGGTTGAATCCTTCATTAAGAGAGTTGCAAATTGACTATACTTAACTACAATTGGCCATATGTTGGAGTATATCCACAAAACGTTGCAAGCATCTTTTTTTTTAAACATTTACTAATGTTACCATAAAACCTCTGAAATGATTACACTTAGATGTCTATCAAGCAGCCCATATGTATAAAGTGATTGATAAACCACACACCATATGATATAGCTTCTCTTCTCAACTTATGTGTATGGGAACCTGGTAATCATGGAATTTCATATCTCAAAACAACTTGGGTTGTTGCTATATAAAGATAAGCATATTACCTCGAAGGTTGATTTGTCGTTTATCCTTGTGGGAGAATGTTATACTGGAAACAAGTCTTTTTCTCTGAATGTATTCTTTGTTGGATGGTAGAAACAACTTGTTCTGTTATAGGTTCTTGTGGCCATCCTATGTTTTTCTTCCAATAGTTTCCTTAGGATGTGTATGAGCTACTTAATTTATTTTTGTTGTTGGTTTTTGTATGGCAACATAGCATATTTTCTCATTGCTGGCTCTTGTGGGAAGCCATCTCTTTTTCTTCCAGTAATAGCAACATATCTTTTCTACCTACTATTGGTTCTTGTGTGGCAGCAGCAAGGCATCTTCTCATGCTTTGGATGCTATGAATGGAGAGGAGTAAAATGATGATTTGGTTCCAATGAGGTGAGGGCTTAGGATTGAGTGGGAAATTATGGAAGTGAATGGATAAAAGACGGTATGGTTATGATAGGTAATGAAGAATGCTTAGTGGTATTTCATGAAATCTTCCGATTAATAAATCAAAAACTTATGATATTTTACCTCAAGTTTTACCTCTGTGTAATCCTTGGTTGGCATGGATGGAATGATGCTGGAGCAATGTAGGTCAATCTGTTGCTCAAACAAATGTATATGAGAGATGAAACTAAATGAGGTTGAATCTGATCTGAACTGTGTTGTGTTGGTTGCATGTAAGACTGCTAACTGCTAGAAGAAATTGGAAAAGAACTACACATATGTTGGAACAAATGATGTTGCAAGTCACTGTCGAAACAATGAAATCATATAATATTCAACCGCTACCAAACCGAGGTATAATTCTTTACCATGTGAATGTATGTGCTGCAGTCAAGCATGGAAAGAAATCATTGGATTACTGACCATTAATGTATGTCGTTAACCGACATGAAGAAACTCACCTTTGATGACAGTGAATTCTAAAGTACCTTAGTATATCTTGACAGATATGAATGGATTTGTTGGAGTCAAGTCACCTGCAAGATTTGTCAATCAAGAGGCATTGATGAATCCCCATGATTAGCAACAATGAGATATACTATTGATGTATGCAAATTAGAAGGCACTATGAAAGACTTTATTCATGGATGAGTAGTGAATGGAGTGGAAAGTATGGAAGTGATGAAATGGAGCAAAAGGTAATGGAATGAATGGAATGGTAGAGTGAAGAAGGAAATGTATAGGCATATCATGGTGTTGGTGAATGAGGATGATGAGCATAATGTCGTCTTAAAAGGATTCTTGGCATGTAGTAATGGGACTTGACTTCAGAAACATTGGTATTTGTATGGTTTGCACATCAATCTCTCCATTTTTATGTGCTCAATCCATTTGCAAATTGAGAAAAAGTCTTCAAAACTCACTCATGCATATATTAACCTTCTATCTTCCGAGGACCAACAAAAACCTAGCACTTTCCTGCAGTAAAACATGAGATTGTGGAAGAAGAGAGGTGATCACTCTCTCTTCATCCAATACTTATGAAAAAATAAATAACAAACAATTACTTATAAAACAGATCCAAAATGAATGTCGAAAATTCAATTTATACATGTGGGAGAGAGATGGCCAATTATAATCATTGGTAGTGTTTCGATCATAAATTCTTCATTCCTCGTCTGATTTGAGTGAATCCATAGCTAAATGAAATTAAATTTATAGGTATAATTCCATTAGAAACAGGTTTTAAAAATTCCATAATATGATATGTCAAAACTGCTTAGTAACAACCTATAGGACAAGGTGTTTTTCGAATTCCAATCTAGACCAACAATCACGGTTTTAGAAATAACTTTTTCGTTTGATGATGGATTGATGTGATTCCAATTGGATTCAAAAGTAGATTAATGTAGGGATCTCCAATAGAAACAAGTTTTGAATCCAATAAGAATGCATGGTTCAAATAGGCCAATAAACAGTCTAGGAAACCGAGTTTTAAAAATGTTGATTTGTGATAGGCAATTGATATTTTGGTCATAAAATTTTCCTACGATATCGAAATTGAGTGATTCAAATTGCGTTGTAAACTAAATTCATAGGGGAATGCACCAATGAAACAGGTTTTCAATATATATCCAATAAGGCATCCAAAAAGTGATTGTCTCAGCTCGGTTCCTAAGCTACCTGCTTGAGGCCCCGTTAGTATTTTGACCAAAACTTTTTCATTTGATGCCCAATATCAAAATTTCAAATTGATTTGGAAACTAGATTCAAATGGATACTTAGAAATGAAACAAGTTTTACAAATATTTTCATTTGGTCTCCCAAAAAGGGATTGTCCCGACTGTGTTTCAGTAAAAATTTAAAGCCAAAATGCCACAGAAATCCAATAAATGAAATATGGCTCCCAAAAAGTGAACAGAATAGGTGTGAATGTTTTTAATGATATAAATTTCAATAGAATGCACACGTACCAAAAATTTCAAGCATTGAGTTCCTATATTGTCTTACACAGTGTGTTGTGGCAGCTCTTGCAACTCTTTAAAAAATGATATAATGTTGAAATAAATCCTGTGTATTTTTATGGATGTGTTATATAGAAATGAAAACAAAACACATACCATGATGATTGCACAAGTTTCAACCTTGAAGGTTTCCATATGCATTTGGCTCCTTTCCCCGTGGATTCTTCATTCACCAATTCTTCATTCCTCATACCAACTTCCTGAAAAAGAAAGAATAGTAATATGGGTGGCTCTTACTGCACCATGTGTCCAAGAGTTCTTATTCAAAACAAAATGATACTATCTATGCATCCTAGATCTAAGTGAAAAATCAAATGGGATCTTACTAATGATTTTCATTTTCAACCATAAATTTACCTCACTCGGATCTCCAAGCAAAGTTCATGTCTAGCGGTGCCGGTAAACTAGTTTAAACAAATTTGTTAATTTGAGAACAGGCCATAACTTCAAATCTGGGAAATACCCTCTCTAATTGTTAGTTTTTCAAAA
>LPNX010936273.1:785957-859021 GCA_001517045.1 Pseudotsuga menziesii | reverse complement strand
ATGACTCAAATACATAATAGAAACATCCCGGAATAAACATCGGGTTACAATAATATAAAATACATAGAAGAATACATTCCGAAGTTACATACACATCAACACTAATAACCACTAGTATCTCTCAAATCATGGTTGTTTTGGCATATTTTCTTGTGAGTCAAGTAATTGAGGCCATTACGCACAAAACCCATGTCTCAGATTTTCGAGATTTTTCTTCATCTGCCCGCAAATTGAAACGCAAATCAATGTGTTCTTATATGGCACGTGTTTTTTGTTGAGGTCGTTTGATCATGAACTGGAGGCTGTCATGTTGGACATGTGTACGAATTCAATATCACAAATCCACATAATCAATCTTAGGAATGAAATCATGTTGTGAATTTCCATGTGGACGTGTGCTAGCATGCCAACTTTAGAGACTTGAACCATGAGTGATGCTACTGTTAATATGAAAAAATCACTTCACAAACCATCATCAACAAAATTATGCATAATAGTCTTCAATTCATCAAAAATAAAGGAAAATAATTATTATTATCCACTAAAGCATCAATGGGAGTAATACGGTATTTTACAGGCAGTTACAGAAAATAGATGGACAATGGAATGATAAATGGGTAATAATAGGAAGAAGATGGTTGAAATACATATCGATAGGTGATGAAAATAGGTACAAGTTCGTGACCCAACAATGGCCCAACCCTTAGAGGGATTGCATTGTCACGAACCAACCCTTGGATGGCTTCAAACAGCTCATGGCCTAGGCTAAAGAAGCATCTATCGTCACATCCCTGGCTAAAGGAGTAGCATATAGTCACGGCCTGGGATAAAGGAGGGAGATCATCAAGGTCACAGCGAATTCCACAAGGAGAAAGGAGCACCAAAGACCCAAACACGTCCACTCAAAGCAGCAGTAACCCTAGGCATCAAGCATAACCAGCAAGAATTGGATTTGTACTTCCTTCATGCTAAGATGCTCACAATAATCAAGTTATGAACTTAGTTTATAATCTTGACAAGCCTTGTAGAAGGGTCACTTCGACAATCCTAGGATTTAGGATAGTTACCAAACTAAAACATAAAATAAAGTTAGTATGACTTAGACTATGGTACCAAGGGTAAAATGGTCACACAAAATAAAAACAATAAAGGTTAAGTCATCATAGCAAAGGTGGTCATGGTACCACACACAATGAGGATGTTAGGACCAATAGGAAGATAAAGGACCATAATTCAACTAAAAATATCACAACAAGGTGGTAAGGCAACCCCATTACCCATAAGACCAAGGTATACCATAAAGTGGGGAAACAACCATTTTTACCCACATGACCAACAAGACCAAGGACTTTAATCTTTTCTCTCTCAAGGTATACTATCACGTGTGTTCCATATATTTTTATCATCGTTATATAATGAAAAATCCAAACTGGATGATGTGATCCTTTGGTCCTCAATAATGCTCCTAAGGGTTGAGTGTCAGTGACATCATCAAGGGTTGGTCAGTCCCTTGAGAAACAACCTAGTAATAATTAATTGGAAGAGAGGACATCACACATCATCATCTCGGTCAACTAACTAAGATCCGCCTAGTTAACTGACCAGGTATGTACCTACAGGAACGGCTTCGTCCCAGACCAAGAAGTCTCTTCCTCAACCTGCAGGATCTGCTTGGTCCTAGACAAACAAAATGCCTAGTCCCGGACCATGATACCCTAGAGGCATATAGGGGCCCTAACCACATGTTAGGGGCACTGTCGTGGCATCAACCTGCTTGGTCCCAAACCAAGAACCCCAGGAGACTACTGGGGGGCCTAGGGTACCTTATAGGGACTTATTATGCCTGGTTCACTGACCAAGAACCCTAGTTAACTAACTAGGGTACCATCCTCCCTGAGAATGGGTCTCGCAATTGCACCATCTTTAACACTCCCTCTTAACAAGAGAGGCATTATCAGCAACACTAAACACACCGGTAATATGTCTTCTTGACAGAACATACTGCACCATGTGCTTGACATGATGATAACTCCTCTGGATGTGTTTTGACCTATCATAGAGCACACAATTTTCTAAGAGCTCAAAATTGCTCTAATTGTTAGCAAAAAGCTTGATCTTTTATAGATCCACTTGTAAGTTATAATTGAGTTCCCTTGATAGCTGAGAACCAGTTTTGTAAGTCATTTAATATATTTACCTCTTCCAAACCTTATGTTTGGTTTCCTCCTCATAAATGGAAGATTCTTAAACAGTGACATTGCTCATCTGAGATATCAAACCAGATAAATCATGAAACCTCTCAATAGGCTTCTCAAAGAGATCAACTTAAGACTCCCTAACCTCCTCTCTCTGCTAATCTGAGAGAGATAACTCATGGACTAGGCTTACTTCCATGTCTATGTCACTAGGAGGCTTCTTTGAATGGATTTCTCAAGGGAGATCACATATTTACTTTACAATCCCATTCTATTAGGGATTGAGGAGCACAGTGGAAATCACAGTGTGCATCTTGACCATGACATCATTTTGAACATGTACTTCTAAAAGTGCAATGGAATCAACATCATATCATCCTCATAATAACAAGCATGCATTAGCACCATCTAGGTTAGATCATAACCCTAGATATGAGGTCATGATAAATTCATACATGGATGGGCTCTAAGCTTCTTTGAACTTGCCAACTCAGATTGATCAATGCATCACAACACTCTATATATAACAAAATGATCAAACTAAAAGGTGTAATGATCATGAAAGCTTATCAAGTCATGATTTGATAACATGAACCTCAAAGATACATACCTGAGGTAAATCTTTTGAGATGATAGTCATACTAGACATACCTATTTAAAGAAGCAAGTCCACAACCTACCATCATCTCTAGTAGTACCACAGCCAACTAAAGCTTGTATGAGGTCATCTAACTCTGATTCCTCTTATGGCCAAATGTTCCAACTCTTCTAGCCATCTTGATGAGCTTTTGCCATGAACCCTCTGAGATCAAGTTAGTACACACAACCTTACCTTGGGATCTATGTAGACTCTAATACGCTACAACATCAGAGTTAGCTACAAACCCTAAGCTTTGATACCATGTTAAAGTTTTAGGATTTTTTTAAAAATTTAACTAACTTGTGCAATAAATTAAACCAAGTACTCGAAAGGATGAAGTTAAAGTACAACAGTAACAAGATAAGATAAAATTAAACATAATGTTCATCTCTTTCAGCTTCAACACTCCTTAGTGATCACTGTGTTAAATTTGGTCCTTGAGATGTAAGGTACAGTAACACCAGTACTATAAGACAAACTAATGAACAAATCTAATAAATAGTATCATTAAAGAAAATAGAGTAGTGTTAGTTCGAACTTTCCTTATACTCATATATCTTTTGGATTAGACCTTGTCTTTTGAAGACAAGTCACTAAAGGAACTAGGACAACCTAAGAGAGAGAATAAAGTATAGAGGGTTTAGTCAAGTACAGTAGCAGTCAAGGTAAGCCAGTCAACAAGGATGAAATACCCAAATAGAAGCATATCAGAATTGATGACAGTCCACAAACAACTAGACCTCAGTTAGCAGTCAAAAGTCTTGACTCACTTAAACAGTGTCATAGTCTAATTCTGATGCACCCAACAAGTCACAACCCGAATCTGTAGTATCCAAATAGGTCACGGCCCAGCCTAGGGCACACAAACAGGTCACAGTTTGAGTCTGGGGCACACAAACAAATCACAACTCAAGTCTTTAGTATCCAAATAGGTCATCGCCCAGCCTAGGGCATCTTAGCAGCCCCCAAACAGACCACCACATCCAACCTTTATTAGTTCAAGGTAAGGTCACAGCCTGTTGAAGAGACTCATGCCCAACATATAGACCAACAAAAGATCACAGTCCAGCAAAAGAAAGACAGGAGCAAAGTTATGGATCAGCCCAAGCACACAACAAGTTCACGACCCAACTCAACAAGGTCACGTCTCAAGTTCAGACAACCCAATAAGGTCACATTTTAAGTCTGACAACCAGCAAAAAGTCACAGCTCTATCTAGGAAGCTATCCTAGTCACAACCTGCTCAAATAGCAGCAATAGGGTCATAGTTCATATCAGAATGGTCTACACAGTCCATGGCCCAATCAAGAAGGGTTACCTCAGCCCACGACCGGCCCTAGAGGGCTTACTCAGTCACATCCTAGCCCTTAGAGGGCTTACTCAATCATTCCCAGCCCTTAGAGGGCTTCAAACAGCTCATGACCCAAGATAAAGAAGCAACTACAATCACGGCATAGGATAAAGGAGCAGCATATAGTCACATCCCAAGCTAAAGGAGGTTAGCAAGGTCATGACCTAGTCCACAAGGAGAAAGGAGCAGCAAAGACCCAAACACGTCCACTCAAAGCAGCAGTAACCCTAGGCGTCAAGCATAAACCAACAAGAATCAAATCCATACTTCCTTCATGCCAAGATGCTCACAATAATGAAATTATAAACTTAATTTCTAATCTTGACAAGCCTTCTAGAAGGGTCACTTAGACAATCCTAGGATTTAGGATAATTACCAAAATAAAACATAAAATAAAGCTAGGTTAACTTAGACTAGGGTACCAAGGGTCAAATGGTCACACAAAATAAAAACAATAAAGGTTAAGTCAACATAACAAAGGTGGTCATGGTACCACACACAATGATGGCGCTAGAACCAATATAAATAAAGGACCATAAGTCAACTAAAAAGGTCACAACAAGGTGGTAAGGAAACCCCCTTACCCACAAGACCAAGGTGTACCATAAAGTGAGGAAACAACCATTTTTACCCACATGACCAATAAGACCAAGGAATTTAATCTTTTCTCTCTCAAGATATATTTTCATGTGTGTTCCATATATTTTAATCATCATTATATAAGGAAAAATCCAAATTGGATGATGTGATCCTCTGGTCCTCAATATTGCTCCTAAGGGTTAAGTGCTAGTGACATCATCAAGGGGTGGCCAGTCCCTTTAGAAAAAACCTAACAATAATCAATTAGGAGAGATGACATCACACATCATCATCTTGGTCAACTGACCAAGATCCACCTGGTTAACTGACCAGGTATGTACCTGCAGGGACTGCTTCGTCCCAAACCAAGAATCTGTTTGGTCCCAGACCAAAGTATCTGCCTCAATCTGCAGGATCTACTTGGTTCCAAACCAAGAAACTGCCTGGTCCTGGACCAGGATACCCTAGAGGCATATAGGGGCCTTAACCACATGTTAAGGACTTTTCCATGGCATAATTTGCTTGGTCCCACACCAAGAACTCTAGGAGACTATTGGGGTTCCTAGGGAACCTTTTGAGTACTTACTCTGCCTGGTTCACTGACCATGAACCCTAGTTAACTGACTAGGGTACCATCCTCCCTACGAATGGGTCTCACAATGGCACTATCTTTAACAAGTCTCGAGCAATGGATTGGGATGAGGATGAGAAATTCTCCCCATAGGAGGTTACTACAGGGAAGAAAAAGCCCAAGTGGCTTCAAGGTACCTTGAAGGAAGCTTAGACAATGGGGACTAACAAGACGGCCATGAGAGAGAGTAAAGTGCTAGAGAGGTTTTGTAGCTATGGTGCGTAGCATTAGTTAGTCTAAACCATCTTCTTATGAGCATGAAGGAGGCGAGCAGGTTTGGAGAGATCCCGTGGTGGAAGAATATGCTTCTATCATGAAGAATAACATTTGGGAAATTGTGCCAAGACCTAAAGGGAAGTCAATGGTGACTTCCAAGTGGCTCTACAAGATTAAATATGTTGTGGACGGACGTATTTAGAAGTACAAAGCTAGGTTTGTGGTGAGAGTGTTCTCACAGGTTGAGGGACTTAACTATGATGAGACTTTCACTCCATATGCTAAGTACACTTTAATCAAAGCAATGATCTCCATTGCAGTAGAAATGGGCTGGAAGATCCACCAGATGGATGTGAAGATAGCATTTTTGAATGGATTCATAGAAGAGGAAGTGTACATTGAGCAGCCAGATGGATTTGAAGTACATGAGAGAGAGTCTCATGTGTGCAGGTTGAGGAAAGCATTTTATGGATTGAGGAAAGCATTTTATGGATTGAAGCAAGCTCCAAGAGCTTGGTATTCAAGGATAGATGCCTATTTACAGTAGATGGGTTTTCATAAGAGTGAGGCAAATCCCAATCTATAATTCATTATAGTCAATGGGGATCCACTTATTCTAGGCCTGTATGTGGATTACTTGTTTATTATAGGAGCAAAGAGACCCATAGCTAGTTGCAAGAAAGATCTTGTTTCAGAGTTTGAGATGAAAGACATTTGATGCATTTTTGGGGGGTATGGAGGTTTGGCAAGAGGATGGGAATATCTTTATGGGATAGGACAAATATGCACTTGACATTGTGAAGAGATTTTAGATGGAGGACTTCAAACCTATGACCAGACCTATGACAACGAACTAGAAGACGATAGTGGATTCTAAGGGAGAGTTGGTTGATCCAACTAGGGATCGTCAATTGATCAGATCGCTAATGTATTTGGTCAACACTATGCCAAATCCAAGCTATGATGTAAATTCCTTGAGTTAGTATCTGATGGAGCCCAGGAGTGTGCACTGGGTAGCAGCAAAGCACGTGCTCAAGTACCGTAGAGGTATAGTAGACTATGGATTGAACTATGAGAGGAGGAATGGAATAGAGTTGATTGGCTATGCGAATCCTAATTGGATAGGAAGTGCAGTGGAAAAGAAAAGCACCTCAGCGTCTTGTTTCATCTTGGGTTTGACAGTTGTGTCATCGTTCAACAGGAAACAAAATTCAATGGCACTAACTTTTGTAGAGACAGAATATATGGCAATGAGTCTAGCTAGTTGTGAAGCTATTTGGCTTCGATCTATAGTTGGATCCAATTGTGATCTACTACGATAATCAGAGTTGCATGAAACTCATGGAGAATCCAATATTTCATGAAAGGTCCAAGCACATTGAGATCAAATATCATTTCCTTCGAGATCATTTTGAGAAGGGAGGAGCAGTTCAGCTTCAGTGTTTGTCTACAAATGAGCAAGTAGCAGACATTCTCACAAAGTCACTTGGGAAAAATAAGTTTGTATATTTCAAGGTAAAGATGGGAGTGATGCAAAACACTTTCCTCAGTAAGAGGGAATGTTGAAAAGTTAACAAGGAAAGATGCAAAAGTGCAATTTTGCATGAGTGAAATTAGGGTTTTGAAACCATGATCAAGGTTTTGGTGACTTAATCTCACAATGAGTTATAAAAGACACTCAGGAGGTAATTATTATCAAGTTTTTCTTAGTTTTCAGAGAGTATATCTTCACAGAGGAGCAAATTAATGTGGGAAGAGAGAATCGCATTCCTAAAAGAGGGGGGCGCACTTTCTAAGGAGTGTGACATAGATCTGAGATAGATCTAACATTCCAAATCTGTGGCATAGGGAGATTGAGTCAGGGGAGCCATATCCAGGTCATCTAGCAGCATAGTATCTGTATTCCACCAGTTGGGAGGAAAGTGTGCATTCTGATAGAGAGATGCGCACTTCTCCAAGCTAGGGCGCACGTGTGAGAGTATGGGTGCAGATCTTGAGCTTGAGATAACTAAGAGAGTGAGGAATCTTCTTCAAAGACTGAGGAGGACAAACTGAGACCTTAGTCAGAGATTGACTAAGGCTGAGATAGAGGGGTGCACTTCTGAGTCAAAGGGCGCACTTCTATTGATGGGGGTCACACATCAATTATTGAGGTCACAGTTTCTTCATTCAATAGAGCAGTGCAGTGAAGAAGGGCAAAGAGAGCACTTCTTTCGAGATAGAGAGGTAGTTACTTCTTCCAAAGATTGGCAGAGGCAGTTATTAGAGATTCACATATTAGGGAAAACCATTGGGGGCACATTTACCAAGAGCAACAGTTGCAACTGCATGCAGATCTAGAGCTTTGACCCATCAAGTTTCTCTTCTAGTATTTCTGATTGTATATTCTCTATATTATTCTCTCTGGATCAAGATTGATAAAAACCTTAGTTGCTCATTTTTCCATATTGGATTTCTAGGGTAAATCTGAGTTTCATTGTGTGATTGCCATATTATTTGTTAAAGTTGTTGAGAGTTTTCATGTGCTTTAGATTATAAGTATATTGTGTAGTTTTTACCTTCTCTGGGATTGAGAAGTTGGGTTTAGTATATGCATGTGGCTTATTGAGATCTAAGGTCGAGTTGGGATCTGAGATTTCCAGAGTGAGTAGTGACCTCTAGAAAATCTACATAAGGTCATTTTCAGCCAATTGTGTAGTGTTTATTTCCTCTCATATTTCGATTTCACCTCATTGTTCATGTCACTCCATATCTAAAACTTTTGGTACAGTGAGTTAAACCTAGTGTTAGAGTCATTTCTAACGCAATTCCATCTCTCAACTTCACCCCACACACATTTCCCATGCATATGTTAAGCCTATGGTTATTAGATTGAGAGTGGATCTCTTAACTCTAATACAAAACCCACTTGGAATTCTTCATATCATCCTGCTAAATATTATTTGCATGTTGGTTTGTTTGCTTGAAATGTTTGATGTTTAGGACAGCCATCATCAAAGCCTTGTTTAGTTGTTATTAAATGCACTAAGTGGGTCCTTAACGTCTCAAGTAACATGTGCATCCTCTATACACTTATGTGTTTCTTGTTAAGTGCATTCTATGAGTTGTTAGTATGTTTCCCATTACCATTTTACTCTTAGAGTGAGATACCCTAGGTTACCAAATCACTATATTTGCTTAAACCCCAAAGGTACCTTTGTTTAGCATAGTTGTCATTGATGACAAGCCATTAATGACAAAGGTTGTAATTGTTGATGGTTGTTGATGACATGGAAAACTCAGTGAATTACTAGGACAAAGACTTAATGACAACGACAAAGACTTGGGTCTTGGAACCCTACACATGGTTGAGATGCTCTTACAAGTGTCCTTACACCCTTGCACATGATGGAGCTTGGCATATACACCCTTTGTGATAATATGCATCATTGGACATTTCTTGTGGTCATGATGGACCTTGAAATTTGTATTTGACTGTCATGAATGTACTTGTGTTTGATATGAAGTTCAATGGTGATCCCTTAGACATGGTATTGATGATGTGGAAAATATCTTGGAGAAATGCAAGTGAAGTTTGGCGTCATGGAACACTTGGATATGGGGTCCTTGGTGCCATTGATGAAAGTTCAACTTTGAAGAAGCCTTTGTTATTGATGACATGCTCATGAAGCTCATGCTTGATGACCCTTGGGAGTTTGGCTTCTATTATGAAGTCCTTGAGTTAATGATGAAGTCTTTGAAGGTTGAAAAAGATCATAATACCCTTGGGGTCCTTGATACTCTTGTGCTATGATGGCAGCCCATTGAAAAGGAATAATATATTGATGTGGCAGTGATGGTTTGAAGCTCTTGCGTAATACACTGATGGTTGTATGTCACAAGTTAACCAAATGACCCATGATGTGGTCATTTGCTGAAAATGATATGTTTAAAGATGATGAAAACTTTCCACAAAGTCAGCTCAGCCTAAATGAGAAGAACAGTTAATAAAAAGATTAAATAAAATAAAATTGAAGTGGCACTCAAAATTGGCCCAGTCCATAAAAGGAATTAAAACATAAAATTTATTATACATTAACTTTTGCAAGGTTGAATCCAAAAAATACCCTAAAAGATTTTTAAAAATTAAAATTAAAATTAAATATATAGGGTAGGTCGGCTCAGTAAAAATTGCTATGGAAAAAGTATATAAATAACAGCCCAACACCCTCATTTTAATGTGTGGCAAGAGAAGAGACTCATCTCTGAAATTTGGGTAAATAGAGGACAGCAGCAGTCAAGAAGCAAGTCTGAAATAGCTCTGAAATTCGTGGGTACAGAGGCAGCCACAGTAAATGACCTCGTTTAGGTCTGAATTTCGGGCAGCAGCTGATGAAGAGATTGCAGCAGGACGTGTAAAAATCTAAGTTAATCTTCAGGCAGACTGATGTGATGAAGGCATCCAAAACTGCTGACTAAATCAAGCCTTGCAATCTCAATCATATAGTTCAGATTTCAAGGTCTGTTGGCAAACTGTGACAAGACCTGTTGAAGAAACTTGTGACAGACCTTGACAATGACAATTAGATTGAGGACTTGGTATGGGTCTTGAGCATCAATGACAGGCTGGAGTAGACCATTCACACGTTAAAGCAGAGTTAGTTGAATAAGATGAACTATGATTTAGTAGGTTGAGGTTTGACTTCAGATCTGATGGTATGTTGAGTAGCCTTGTTTGATTTGGAGATCTGTGACAAGTCTTTATTTGACAAAGTGATACCTTCGGTGTTAGTGACTTATTGATTTTACAGTGATAACTTTAATGATGATATCTTGATGTGACACCTGTTGTAATGATAGCATCTTTATGTGACAAGTTGATGACAGCTGTTGGATGAGCAGCATTTGGTTGAATGGCAAAAGTATGTGACGGCAAGCCGGGTCTTGCACCTCTTCTTAGTCAGATCTAAGAAAACCAGGCTGGGCCTTGGAATAGGAATTGGTGCTCTTCAGTCAGTCCGTCCATTGTAATTCATATCATATTATAAATAAAGTTTACTATACTTGGCTTGTGATGTGTCTCTTATGATCTATGTTGATGACATGCTTGATTGATGAATGTTGATGTACTTAGTAGTATGCAAATGATGATCTTTGTCTAAATTCTGAGAAGTGAAATTTGTTAAGGGTGCTAGCACACTGATTCACCACCCCCCCCTCGGTGTGGCATTGTGTCCAACAACCTTGTCTCCTATCCAAATTGGTTCTGCAACCACTTTTGGAAAGTTGATTTTACACAACATGTACTTAGGAAAGCAAGACTGAGGACACCTCCCATGGCTAGTCTAGGTCTATCCTCAGTAAATCTGGGAAGCCTAAACAGAGAGGCCATAATCAAAGGTTGCTACATTTGTTGACAACATTTTTTGCACCATTACCGGGGAGGCAGAGACTACCTTCGTTGATATTAGCAAACTTATCCCATTCCTTTTCTCTAATTATATCATCTTGCACATATACTTTTGATAGTTGATTTGTTTTGCTTGATTGATTTTATCACCGCCATTGGTTATATCATCTCTATATCCCTTGCTTTTAACGACAATCTTTCAATGAATATTTCATTATGTTCACCTAGCGACTTCACACCGTGACAACACTGAACAACAAACCCGTCACCAGTACAATCGCATAAATGAAAATAAGGACAATATGTTGATGAAATTGTCATTGATGCCAACTTGGTCTTGCAGTGGATTGTCATTGATTCCAACTTGGTCTTGCAGTGGCCCCACGGGATGTCTTTGGACCCTCAAGTTGATGATGATGACCTTGATGCCTTTGGTGGAACCATGTACATGCCTTTGGTATGATGAAGAAGCTTATGAAACATTGAAGAAGTGCCTAAGACCCACAAGTTGGTCATGAATCCCATTGCTTGCACTTGATATAGACCCATTGATGAAATTGCACCCTTGAAGATGCTCTTCAAGCCCTTGAAGTTTTTGTAGCTCTAGTCTCCCTTGTGGTTAAATGGTGTGATGAAACACACCCTTGCATGTGGTGGCTTGGGTCTTGAACCCACACATATGCAGGAGTCTGATCATCATTTTTAATGGCAGCCGTAGCAGCATCTTTATGTGTTCAATATCCAAAGGTGCCATCCCAAGTATGCCTGATAGATCAGCAGTGTTGAGCCTTCTTCGGGATAAATCTATTTGAGCTTTTGCACCCTAATGGATCCAAACATGTGCCTGTTACTTGAGGGTCGGCTCCATAAAATAGGCCGGCTCCGTAAAATTATTTTATGTTGGAGGTCGGCTCCATAAAATCATTTTATGTCAGCTCTCAACTTTAAAGTTCTTTTTATGAATAAAAAAATTCTAAAAGGCAGGTCGGCCTCAAGACAATAGTGAAAAATGGGTATAAATACCCCATCATGATTTCATGTTACGTGTGTGGAAATTTCTGTGGATCGGGTGTTGATCAAGATCGAGTTGCTCTGTGGAAATTTTCAGTGATGCTCTGAGATAGCCGCAAAACGGTAAAGGAGAATTTCGGGAAATACGTGGGCCATAGACTGAATTTTTTTTTCTCTTTTCTCGCTAGTTGTCTGAGGAATTCAGGACAAGGAACAGTAGTCTGACTGTCTTCTTTGGAAATTCATGGGTAGCAGTTAATTTTGCTGAGAACAGATGCCAAAAGCACGGCAATACTTTGGTGTGTGAACCAGTGGTGGCATTCCGTGGCTTCCAATGACCATGTCTGGTCTCGTTTTTGTGCTCAAGATTTCAATGCTCGTCTTACAAGGAAACCTATGAAAAATGGCATGAAGCATTTTACATGTATCCTTTATCAATCGTGAGCCGATCCAAGCGTTGCTGGGATATTATTAGAAATTGGACGGCAATTCATTTTCAGAGGTGGCAAATACTTTAGCACTCGGGGCATCTTCGGATGGACAGAGGCTGAGGCAGCTCGTGCATATTACAGGTCATAGCGACATGATTTTATCTCTATGAAATAGTGTGTGGATATGGCATTATCTCTCAGGTTATGATCTTGATAGAACCTACAGCTACATGTCAACTATAGTGAAGATAAAACAAGTTAAATGCTTTTTTTTGATGGAGATGCCTTGATTGAGGACAGAGTTTTGCAACACAGTAAAGGTATGAAATACCTTGCATTGATCTCGATCTTTGTTTGAAGAAGACAGTGGAATGGTCTGAATTCATGAAGAAATCTGATGGTTGATTTAATGTCATGTTGAAGCCAAATAAGATCATCATTGTGGCAGCTAATTCTTATTGTGCTATTTTATGAACAGTTTGAACATGATACATATGACTGGGCAGCAAGATTTTGTTTTATGCCAGCAAGGCTCGATCTCATGGCAAATTCCAGAGATATGATTATTCAGAAAATGCCCAGAACACTCCATATCTACAGAAGTGGAGCCGAGTACAATTCCCGAAATCATTATCTTTGATGATTTGATTTATTTGAAGGATGGGTTAGACAGTGAGCACGACGAGAAGTCTAGATGTGAGGTTGATAATTGAAGGGACGAGGTGAACAGTTTATGTGATGAGGAATATGCAGGTCATGCTGAGGATCATGAGGATGGAATGAATAGCCTAGTCCACAACTCCAATGCTCCAGATTTGAGAGTGCAGTGTCTGCTCTATTTTCAGCGTCTGTTAGGACTGGTGATGGTGAAGAGGATTTTGCTAAGCCATCGAGGTTTTCTGAACTGCATTCTGAAATGATACCGGTGATCACAATCAAGCAACTGACTGAGGTAGTGGACTGAAGAAAAATTCGGACAGCATACACAGTTTCGAAGTTTGATAAAGGAGTTACAATCTTGATTCTCATGGAATATGTTATTTTCTTGATGCTTGTGACAATCCAGTCTTGGACTTGTCTGTGGGTTGTTCATTACAGAGTTCAAGCTTTTTAAGGCTCTCGGTGGTGACCAACAGTAGCAGCAAGCTACCATATCTACACACTGTGGTGAGGTAGGAGTCTGAACTTGATTGAGGTAGGTTAATGTGTGAAAAATGATTGCATCTATGTTTTACAGTCTTAATTTTGAAGGTTGAGCAGCAAACAACAACCCCATACATGGAGTAAATAGCCATAGTCTGAGTTGTGTTTGATTTTTATCACAGTCTGAATTTATTCACGGAAGGGCATCTCCATCAAAGGCACATCAAGAAAAGCACAGTATCAGATATTTGAGCAGAGATTGAGACTATGACCAGCAGCAGAGATTCATGAGCAGCAGTGAGCAGTGTTACAGCAAACTTCACATGTTGATTGATGAGGCTTCTTGAGCAGATGGATGATCAGAGGTATATGAGTGCAGCAGATTTACAACCTGAGTCTTGCATTTGATGATGTGACAAAGATCTCTTATGTATGATGACTTGACAGTGAGCAGCATTAATGATGATGCTTAAGCAGCATAAGAATAGACTAGAGTGGTGAGCAGATGATCAGCAGTATTGACCTGCAGTAGAACAGAGACAAGTGATTGATGAGATGATGTGACAGTAAGCTTTAATGTAAATGCAAGCTTGACTTGCTCTTTGAGGTTAGGATACCTCAAACCCTTCTTAGCAGGGTCTAAGAAAACCAGGCAGGGTCCTGGATGCAGAGTAGGTGCTCTATGTATCAGTAGGTGCTGATTTTTCCTAACGGTTGTAGCCGGACGAAAACTAATATAAAAAGTTTACAAATTTATATGGTGTTGTGTTCTTCTGTGTTATGGTTCTTGATGAATTAAATGCTATGTGAATGATGATGTTTATGAAATGATTATGGTAGAGTAATGGAATGATGAACTGGTAGCTAACTGTGAAAAGTTTAAAATTGGCTTCACACTGATTCACCCCCCCTCTCAATGTCTACAATTGGTATCAGAGCGGGCCTTCGTCACGAGCCTAGCAAGCTTGAAGGAGATCCTTAGACACAATGGAGGAAAAGAAAGAGTCATCAAGTAATGATGTGCCTATACTTGATATTGCAGATTATTTCAGTTGGAGGAGCAAAATGAAGGCTTATCTGAAGAAGTTTGGTGTTTGGGAAATTGTCATCAATCCACCCGCTCTATCAAACAAGAAAGGAAAATCAGCTGCACAGAAGGAAGCGAAGAAGGACAACACTACAGCCTTGAAGTTCCTCATGGATGGACTTCCCAGCTCAGTGAAGGAAAGTGTAGGAGAGAACACTTCAGCAAAAGACCTATGGTTCAAGTTGGAAAGGGAGATCAGAGGGCGAGACCAGAACCTGAAAAGACAAATCAGGAATCTGAAGACAAGCCCCCAGAAGAGCTCAAACAAGAAGAGGACTCTAGTAAAGGTATGAACTCTTGTGATTATGATAGCTTGTGTGATGAAATTGAGAAGGTTCTTGCAGATGATGATGAAGCAATGTTGAAATATAAACAGAGAATTATAAACTATGTATGCAACATAGATCTCAAAGCTGATTGGTTCTTGAACAAAGTTGATCTTAATCAATCTGATTACAAGATGTTTAGGACGACAACCTTTGATTATATGGATAATCTCCAAAAGCAGAATGTTGAACTAAAGGAGCTGCTTAAGAAACTTAAGCATGAAGGAGTAGGTTGGCTGAAATTGCTGAAGGAAAAGGAAATAGAAAAAGAAAAGCTAAAGATTGATTTGATCGATCTAACCCTAGAAAAAAAGAACCATGATAAAGATTCAAAAATACTTGAAGAAGCAAGAGAGGTAAATCATGACTTGAAGACTCAGCTATAGGAAGCCAAGAGGACAGAAGAAATCTTGAAGAGACAGCTAGAAAAAAAGGAGGAAATAGTCCAGAAGCTAGAAATGGAGGTAGTTGGTCTCAGGAAGAAAGGTAAGAAAAATGAAGCCTTGGTAAAGCTCCAGGACAGTTCAATTGTCCTAGATAAGATCTTAGATTGCCAAAGATCTCCACTCGACAAAATTGGTCTTGGTTACAAGAAGAACAAAGAAAAACTTGAAGATGACACTTGGTCTCTGAAGACTCCAGAAGCAGGTCCATCAACGTCCAAAGCTGCCCCCCAGGCACCTGCACATGACAACAAGGATTTTGGAAGTTCAAAGATGAAACAAGAAGTTAGGTCTGCTCATCAAAGCAACTTCATAAAGGAAACAACTACAAGACCCAGGTATGAAAATGGCTTCAATGGTTATTGTTATTTGTGTTCTAAATTTGGTCATAAAGCTATGGATTGTAGATTCTATGGAAGAAGAAGGGCTAGAAGCCCCAATGACTCAGTTAGATGTTGGACATGTTGCTGCCACATTTCACACATTGAGATGCTATACCTGCAGTGGGTTTGGACACAAATCCCATGAATGTTCCAGTCAAAGAAGTCAAGCAAGAAGGAGTACTCCATACATATCAACAACAAGATTTGAAGATCAGAAGACAAATGCCTACAGTCAGGGATATGCTCAGGCATGGAGAAATGAAGCGGATCAAAGAAGTGTTGGAAGTTCCAACAGCTCAGCCAGATGTTGGTCATGCAACAATGTCGGTCACATTGCTGCACATTGTAGTGTGATGAGGTGTTATAGCTGCAGTGGCCTTGGGCACAAAGATCAAGATTGTTGGAGTACACAGAAACAATCCTTGAGAAGTTACCTAGACAACTCATCAAGGAAATCCAGTACAAATGAAGGAATAAATGCTCAAAGAACAGATGTCAAGAAGCAGATATGGATGAGGAAGACCGAGCAGTTGCAGATAGGAGAAGCCGATCAGAGTAGGGAGGATGGCTTCCATATGGCAAGCCAAGTGTAAGGTCTCTCAAAGACCTTAGCACACCTTGAGTTCATGAGGCTGGAGAATGAACTCTAAGGAGAAAGCATGGTTACTCCAGGTAGACAGACAGGTCCTAAGATCATGCATATTGACAGGGGGAGTAGTTAGCAGTGATCAGAGATTTTAGACTCGGGTATGTGGACACCCTTTGCCATTGATGCCAAAGGGGGAGAGATGAAGACAAAGGGAGAGATGCAGACAAAAGGGGAGCATGCTCATAGGGGGAGCATGAGTTGTTGTCATCAATAACAAAGGGGGAGATTGTTGATGAAATTGTCATTGATGCCAACTTGGTCTTGCAGTGGCCCCACGGGATGTCTTTGGACCCTCAAGTTGATGATGATGACCTTGATGCCTTTGGTGGAACCATGTACATGCCTTTGGTATGATGAAGAAGCTTATGAAACATTGAATAAGTGCCTAAGACCCACAAGTTGGTCATGAAGCCCATTGCTTGCACTTGATATAGACCCATTGATGAAATTGCACCCTTGAAGATGCTCTTCAAGCCCTTGAATTTTTTGTAGCTCTAGTCTCCCTTGTGGTTAGATGGTGTGATGAAACACACCCTTGCATGTGGTGGCTTGGGTCTTGAACCCACACATATGCAGGAGTCTGATCATCATTTTTAATGGCAGCTGCAGCAGCATCTTTATGTGTTCAATATCCAAAGGTACCATCCCAAGTATGCCTGATAGATCAGCAGTGTTGAGCCTTCTTCAGGATAAATCTATTTGAGCTTTTGCACCCTAATGGATCCAGACATGTGCCTGTTACTTGAGGGTCGGCTCCATAAAACAGGTCGGCTCCGTAAAATTATTTTATGTTGGAGGTCGGTTCCATAAAATCATTTTATGTCGGCTCTCAACTTTAAAGTTCTTTTTATGAATAAAAAAATTCTAAAAGGCAGGTCGGCCTCAAGACAATAGTGAAAAATGGGAATACCCCATCATGATTTCATGTTACGTGTGTGGAAATTTTTGTGGATCTGGTGTTGATCAAGATCGAGTTGCTCTATGGAAATTTTCGGTGATGCTCTGAGACAGCCGCAAAATGACAAAGGAGAATTTCGGGAAATACGTGGGCCATAGACTGAAATTTTTTTTCTCTTTTCTCGCTAGCTGTTTGAGGAATTGGGGAGAAGGAACAGCAGTCTGAATGTCTTCTTTGGAAATTCGTGGGTAGAAGTTAATTTTGCTAAGAATAGATGCCAAAAGCACGGCAATACTTTGGTGTGTGAACCAGTGGTGGCATTCTGTGGCTTCCAATGACCATGTCTGGTCTCATTTTTGCGCTCAATATTTCAATGCTCGTCTTACAAGGAAACCTATGAAAAATGGCACGAAGCATTTTACATGTATCCTTTATCAATCGTGAGCCGATCCAAGCATTGCTGGGATATTATTAGAAATTGGACGGCAATTCATTTTTAGAGGTGACAAATATTTTAGCACTCGAGGCATCTTCGGATGGACAGAGGCTGAGGCAGCTCGTGAATATTACAGGTCACAGTGACATGATTTTATCTCTGTGAAATAGTGTGTGGATATGGCATTATCTCTCAGGTTATGATCTTGATAGAACCTATAGGTCAACTACAGCGAATATAAAACAAGTTAAATGCTCTGTTTTGATGGAGATGCCTTGATTGAGGACAGAGTTTTTCAACACAGTAAAGGTATGAAATACCTTGCATTGATCTCGATATTTGTTTGAAGAAGACAGTGGAATGGTCTGAATTCATGAAGAAATCCGATGGTTTATTTAATGTCATGTTGAAGCCAAATAAGATCATCATTGTGGCAGCCAATTCTTATTGTGGTATTTTATGAACAGTCTGAACATGATACATATGACTGGGCAGGGAGATTTTGTTTTATGCTAGCAAGGCTCGATCTCATGGCAAATTCCAGAGATATGATTATTCAGAAAATGCCCAGAACACTCCATATCTGTAGAAGTGGAGCCGAATACAATTCCCGAAATCAAGATCTTTGATGATTTGATTTATTTGAAGGCTGGGTTAGATAGTGAGCACGACGAGAAGTTTGGATGTGAGGTTGATAATTAAAGGGACGAGGTGAATAGTTTATGTGATGAGGAATATGCAGGTCATACTGAGGATCATGAGGATGGAATGAATAGCCTAGTCCACAGCTCCGATGCTCCAGATTTGAGAGTGCAGTGTCTGCTCTATTTTCAGCGTCTGTTAGGACTGGTGATGGTGAAGAGGATTTTGCTGAGTCATCGAGGTTTTCTGAACTGCATTCTGAAATGATACTGGTGATCACAATCAAGCAACTGACTGAGGTAGTGGACTGAAGAAAAATTCGGACAGCATACACAGTTTCGAAGTTTGATAAAGGAGTTACAATCTTGATTCTCATGGAATATGTTATTTTCCTGATGCTTGTGACAATCCAGTCTTGGACTTGTCTGTGGGTTGTTCATTACAAAGTTCAAGCTTTTTAAGGCTCTCGGTGGTGACCAGCAGTAGCAACAAGCTACCATATCTACACACTGTGGTGAGGTAGGAGTCTGAACTTGATTGAGGTAGTTTAATGTGTGAACAATGATGGCATCTATGTTTTACAGTCTTAATTTTGAAGGTTGGGCAGCAAACAACAACCCCATACATGGAGTAAATAGCCACAGTCTGAGTTGTGTTTGAGTTTTATCACAGTCTGAATTTATTCACGGAAGGGCATCTCCATCAAAGGCACATCAAGAAAAGCACAGTATCAGATATTTGAGCAGAGATTGAGACTATGACCAGCAGCAGAGATTCATGAGCAGCAGTGAGCAGTGTTACAGCAGACTTGACATGTTGATTGATGAGGCTTCTTGAGCAAATGGATGATCAGAGGTATATGAGTGCAGCAGATTTACAACCTGAGTCTTGCATTTGATGATGTGACAGAGATCTCTTGTGTATGATGACTTGACAGTGAGCAACATTAATGATGATGCTTAAGTAGCATAAGAACAGACTAGAGTGGTGAGCAGATGATCGGCAGTATTGACCAGCAGTAGAACAGAGACAAGTGATTGATGAGATGATGTGACAGTAAGGTTTAATGTAAATGCAAGCTTGACTTGCTCTTTGAGGTTAGGATACCTCAAACCCTTCTTAGTAGGGTCTAAGAAAACCAGGCAGGGTCCTGGATGCAGAGTAGGTGCTCTATGTATCAGTAGGTGCTGATTTTTCCTAACGGTTGTAGCCGGACGAAAACTAATATAAAAAGTTTACAAATTTATATGATGTTGTGTTCTCCTGTGTTATGGTTCTTGATGAGTTAAATGCTATGTGAATGATGATGTTTATGAAATGATTATGGTAGAGTAATGGAATGATCAACTAGTAACTAACTATGAAAAGTTTAAAATTGGCTTCACACTGATTCACCCCCCCTCTCAGTGTCTACACAATATTGTATACACCAAAACTCCTAAATCTCAAAGGAAAGATCCTCAAACTCAATCTACTGATTTGTTATTTAAGATATCTAATTTATAAGGGTCGCGTTTTCCTCCCAGTCCTTCTAATAATTTGGTTTCATCTTCCCCTATTGTCCCTTATCATGTCCCTATGGCTGTTGCAAATCTAGGGGCGAACCGAAATCTTCCTCTGCAGTAACCCAGACCATTTGTAACCTAGACTCATTCCCCTCTTGACTTCTCCCTCATTGTTGGTGCACCGAATCGCATGCCAAATCAATTCCTTGACAAGTCACCTCATTTTAATGGCAGACATGTCATCTCCATTGAAGAGCACCGAGATGTGTTTTGGGAACGAATGTTATACTTGGGAGTTACGCATGTGGATGTCTGTATGAAAGACCTTGCTATCTCTTGAGGGAAACGCTCATCGTTGGTTTAACCACTTGGTACCAAGATCCATCAATGGATATGATATGTTTGTGAGATTACTAATTGATGAATGGGAGTAAAGTATGATGGTCCATTCCTTTCGAAGCAAATGTTTGAGACTGAAAATAAGGAAACTGAAATAGTCCATGAATTTAATATCTGATTCGATAAACTCTTGGCCAAAATCTCTGAGGATATCAAACCCAAAGACAAAGTTGTTCGCATCCAATATATGAATGTGTTTGATGGGTCCTTAGGTTTCTTGTTTAAAGAGAAAAATCCAACTTCTTTGAAAGATGCTCGGACAAATTCCATAACTGCAAAAGCCAATGTTCCCTCAATGGCCAAAATGGATTTGTTTGAGTCAACTAGGGGTGCCCCACCTAAACCGAAGCCTTAGCAAAGAAACAATCGGAGCAAGGATCCTGCACTTAATAAGAACACCCCAAGTTCTTACTCTATGGCTGATATGATGAGAAATCTCGTCATCCTTACCCAAAACGTATCCAAGATGGTCGATGGTTCTGCAACTGAAAGTTCTCTTTTGATTCCATGTTTCTCACAAAAATCATTGAACTCATTTGAGGTAAATTCACCTCCTCTGTCTAATCCTAAACATTTGATTTTCAAAACATTTTCATTTTCAACTAATGCTTTAAACACTTTGAACTGTTCAAATGCCTCAGATTATTCTCTAAGAAAGGTCACCCATGGGCCATATCATTCTAGTATAATCATTTATAAGCAACATAAAGTACCTTTCTCCTTGAAAAGTTTGTGTCCTTGTTAGTCTGCATAGATCTGTCTGAACAAGTTCTTATGGTCTTGAATCTGAGTATTCCTTTAATTTGAAGCTTACTGTTGTTTGCTTCCTGTGGTGGCATGATCTACAGATAATGTTCATATGTTTTGAGGATTTTGGCAAGCCTCTTATAGCTTGTGTCTTGCTAATCTTTATTAAATTGCTAAAACTCAAGTGTCGCAACCTTTTGTACCATTGCCAACTTTTTTCCATTTGCCCAAGACAACATCTTTCTCCCTGAATTTCATTAAGAATATTCAATATATACATTACCTGGAGTCCAGATTCCTCTTCCTACATTTTTTTCCTGAGTTATTATGTCTTATATCACATTCTCTATCATAGAATATGAGGTTGTTTCTGTAGTCACACATTTGTCCAACATTTAGAATATTGTGTTTGAGTCCTTCAACAAATAGAACATTCTGAGCTTTAGCCCATCCATTATGAAGACTCACAATACCTCTTCCAGCTATTTTTGCATAACCATTGTCTCCAAAGGTCAGGCTTCCTCCCTTTTCTTCTTTCAAACTAAGAAATTTCTTTTGATCCCCTGTCATGTGTTTGGAACAACCACTATATATGTACCCCTGACTTCCTTTGTTTTGGGCATATAGAGCAAATCTACACCTTTATGTTTGTGATTCTTTTGTTTTACATTCCAAACTATTGAGTCTTCTCCTTTCTGTCTTGTAATTTCACAGCCATGTGGCATATGCCCAAAATTATTACATTTGTAACATTCTGTATTATATTTGAACAAGGGAGTGAATGAATTATGATTTATGTTACTATATCTTTCAGATCCTCTGGTCTAATTGCCTACAAATTTATTTCTAGAGGTTCCTCTTTCTCTTGTATAATATTTGTTAAGGAAGACTCTGCAATCCCTTTCTTTGTGTTCAAAACTATTACAAGAAAAACAATGACCAAGAAACAGAGTTTGATACCTGGAAAACTTCCTTGTAGGAGCAGATCTTTCGAAATTATTTTGATTTTGTATTGAAGTTGATTCAAAATTTTGTTGGTTCTCTTTTCTAATTTTGTTGTTGCTTGTATGATTTAAGAATCCATTAAGAGCATCCATATATATTCTTGGTTTTGTGTCTTCCTTTCTTGGTGGTTGGGTGCTTATATCTTCCATGGACACATTTTGTTACTATCATAACCCAGACCTATTTTGATGTATGTAGGTCTTTGACTGCTAAGAATATTATCCAGCATTTGAGAGCTTTTCTCAAACTTCAAATCCCTGTGTAGCTTGTCACTTCTATTTTCTAATTCCTTCCTTAAGAAGACAATTTATGTCTTTAATCTTTCGCAGTTCTCTTCCTTCTCTTTAAGTTGGTTTTGTATTAGTTCTTCCATTCTTTGTGCTTCTCCTATCTGAGTTTTGAGAAGCATAGCTTCTTTTCATTCTCTTTTATTCTTCCTTCTGAGTTTGTCAATTTCATTTAAGGAATTAATAAGTTCGGCTTCAAGACCAATTACACCATTAATGTTTCCTTCTAGTTCTGATTTTTATTTTTGTTCTTCTCAACTTGTCATGGATTCTGCACTATAAGGCCATGAATATAATTTCATCATCAGAGCTATATTCATCTTCTTCAAAGGAACCAGTATCTTGTCTAGAATAGAAGCTTTTCTTCCTTGGATATTTTCCTCTAGAGAATTTATTTTTAGGTTCTTCTTCATCATCATTATTTTCCCTGTGTGGACAACTAGCAGCAACATGCCCTATATTACCCTAGTAAAAACATATAAGAGGTAACTTACCTTTATATTTTCCAAATCCTTTAATTAGCTTTCTGACAAATTGCGTCAGTTCTATATCAGATTCATCACTAAAGTAGTTGTTGGTCCTGTGCTTTCCTATTCCTTTTAATGCTTTAAATGCTACCTCCTTTTGTGTTGATTTTCTTGTCCTCATTTCATAATCTTTTGTAGTTGGAAAAAGATAACCAACTAAATTTTTTGGACGTTCTTCTCACGAAGAAAGAAGATGGGAGATTTGGGTATCAATTATACAGGAAGACAACACACACTGATAGATACTTACATGCAAACTCCCATAATCATCCGAACTAGAAAGTCGGGTTCATCAAAACCCTCATTACTAGGGCCCCAAGAATATCAGACCATGAGCATCTAAACCAAGAACTAAACCATCTCTCGAAGGTATTTGTGAAGAATGGATTCAACAAGAACCAAATTGATAGGGCAATCCACCAAGCTCAAAATAGAGGACACAGCCATCATTTAGCAGACATCCCAAGTGTCTCTCTTCCGTACATAAAAGGAACTACTGACAGAGTTGCCAAAGTCTTAAGGTAAAGAAACATTCAGGTAGCTTTGACCCCTCCAAACACCATTAGGAGAATGGTAGAATCAATGAAAGATACAGCGGATCTGAGAAATCGGAAGGGTGTGTACAAAATACCTTGCTCGTGTGGCAAAGTTTATATTGGTGAGACGTGAAGATTTCTTGGAATTAGACTAAAGGAGCATGCATCAGATAGTATGAAAAATAGAGTTGACAAATCATCCCTCGCCGAACATGCACATAACTCCTCCCACCATATTTGCATTGAAAAGGATAAATTGGTTATGAATGAAGAACATTATCTGAAGAGAAGGTTAAAGAGGCTATCAAGATTGAGAAGCAAAAGAATACACTAAATAGAGATGACAGGTTGAGATTGAGTAAGGCATGGCAACTGATAATCAATAAGAAAGCCATTCAAGAATAGTAGAGCCAACATGAAAACTCCCCATGTAAATAAGTATTTATAACTACTCTTTTTTATTATATTGAACCATCTCAAATATTGAACAGAGATCACCTGAAGATGGACTCAATTAGAAGTCTGAAATGTTGGGCATTAAAACATTGAATAGGTTTTCCATTCACTAAAAATATTTACACCCTGTAAATGGATTCACATCATATATATACAATATCAAAATTCAATTATGTGTGCCCATCCTGCACTTTGAATAATTAGATCTCCATTCTAGTTGTAGTACCTACAGGATACCACTAATTCTAATAACGATGGCCTTCATTGTACCATGTTTTTTGATACATGGAATAAGTCCCTGATTCATAGGGTCCCCATGATGTGTTTGAGAAACAAATTTTATTGCAATGTTATTTTTGGCAATATTTGTGTTATTGGAGAGTCTCTGAGAAGATATGTTTATAGGGAAGCCATCACTCACGTAGAAGAATAGGTTCCTGAGCTTGATTTATAGAAACCCAACTGCAATCTCCTCCCCATTTTTCTTGTGAGTTACCTACTGAAAGGAATGGATTCTAAAAACAAGTTTCCATTCATATTAAGCTCTCTCATACCATCTAACTTGATATTTATGCAAAATAATCCAACTAGAACTACATTAAAGCTATAGTTTCTCTCACACTAGCTTACTTATCTACAAATTACCATAAATATATTAGCCATAAATGGTTTTAAAATTTTGATTACCCGCATCTTAGAGCTCAATTCAGTGTTCCATCATACCCTCTAGTCGTGAATCCACTTGCATCTCAAAGCTCGGTTCAATGTTTGATCATACCCTCCAACCACAAATCCACCTGAATCTCAAAACTCAGTGTCCACCTGCATCTTAGAACTAGGTTCAATGTTTCGTGGGGATGAAGAAGAGGAGCATTTGGTCCCTTCCACCTTTCCAATATTCATTTCTATCCAAACTATGGGATGTCATCAGTCTGTGAGTGGCTCTTAGCCTACTCTTTCAGTTGGGCAGGCCTGTCACACAATTAATCGAATCGTGGTCCAGTGCTTCGAGTGGCTCTTAGCTTGCTCTTTCAATTGAGTGGGAAATTGATCAAATTGCGGTTCAGTGTTTCAATATCTCTCCGGGTGGCTCTGAGCCTACTCTTTCAGTTGAGCAGGCCTGTCACACAATTGATCGAATTGTGGTTCAATGGCTCAGAACAGGTACTCAAAATTTTCACATATTTATATTGACGCCCTGCCCCTCCAATACCTATATCGGTGTCTACCATTTAAAAACCCTTTCCACCCTATTATATAACAATATATTGACCTATGTTCTCACCCTTTTTAATTACCCCTCTATGAGTAGACGTGTTAATGTATTGACAATCTAGCGAAGCCCCATGAGTTTACCCTCTCCTTCTAATAGACTTTCACAAGGTTGCAAAGTAGAGCCTTCTACAGCTAGATCATCAGCCAAGGAGTTATGCTCTCTAGGTATTGCCTCAATGGAAAATGCACCAAATAATTCAATGATGTCCCAAACAACATGCCTATAACGTCTTAACCTTTCATTCTTAACCCCAAAATTGTTCTTCACTTGTATTACTATGAGATCATTATAACCTATGGTCTTTAAAACTTTAATTCCCATATCTCTTGCTAGCTCAAGGGCTAAAAACAAGGCTTCATATTAGGCCACATTATTGGTGGAGTCAAACTTTAACCGATAAGCATAGCTAAATTTGTCACCATTGGGAGAAGTGAAAACCATTCCTGCACCAGAACTAGTTCTAGGACAAGCGCTATCAAAGTTGATCTTCCAAATCCTATATTTCCTGCACTTTCCTTTTTTATTAAAGTTCCCTTTGTCAAAGTTTTCTTCCTTAGATAAATCTGGATTAACCACAAGAATTAAGTTATGGGTCAAGATTTCAAAATTTCTTGGGGTATCCTCTATAGCAGCAATATCATTCATTGGTTCCTCGGGATCCCCACCATGATATCTTCTAGGGACTTCACGATGCAAAATCACTAATGAACTTTCACAAGTTGGGTTGGTGGCATAAGATAAATCCATTTGTAAACTACCCCCCAAGTTAGCAACCATTTTCCTAGATAGAAGCATTCCCCAAGCAAGTGGACTTCAACCACAAGTATGCCCATTAGAACTAAGATATTTGGGTAGGTGAGTAATGATACATTGAAGTCCTTGATCAAGCCTACACTTTTGAGTTCCCTAGAGTCCATGGCACAAACATTGTAGTGGGGGCGAGAATCTTTAGCCTCAACTAAGTCATCACGGTTAAGGGCATAACATTGGCACATGTCCCTGAGGCTAACATACAGTTGTATAAGTAGGAACCTTCAACTATAAATGATATATAAAATTGGTTGTTGCTACCATTGGTTCCTTTGTGCATTATTTGCAACACTACAAGTACATCCTCATTTGCTTCTTCAATCTTATTTTCAAGACCTAAGATTCTTTTGGCATGCTCTTTCAAGTGAGGCACCTTTATTAATTCCATGAGGGGGACTTGAACATGTGCCTTATTAAAATGTTGAGTCAAGTCAATATCTAAGGTTTCAAAGTATTTTGCATTTGTTCTTGTGATTACCTTAGGCTTAGTAACTTCCTTCGAAGAAAAATTTGGAGGATTTATTTCCTTATCTCTCCTTTGATAGGTTGCCACATATCCAACTTGTATCTTCCTTCTTATTTCCTCTTGGGAGTATTCCCTAGTCAAACTTTCAGGTACCTCCCTATTATTTATGCTCCTCTCCTTTATTTGTCTCATTTGATCATTAGAAGCATTATAAGTGGTCTCCATGACATTGTTCATTCCATAGACAAAGTTCGAGTGATCTTCACTAGAGCACTCTCAATCTTTATTCAAGTTTTGCTTTATGAACTCTTGAACAAATGGAAAAAGTTTAGGATCATGATCTTTCTTACATGTTGCACACCAATGATAAGTATCCTCATCAAATACATTGTTGGTGTTGAAAGGGATGGGCACCTTTTGATCATTGTTCTAATTTTGGTTATGGGTTTGATTTTGTGATTTCTCCCTTGAATTCCCCTTGGCATATTCCAACCACCATCATTCCCCCTGTTAAACTAGTAGCAACAAGGAAGGTCTATTGTCCTCCGATTGCACACCAGCAGTAGAAATCAATTGAAATGGACCATAGAAAGTTGATCAAGATAGAAAATTAATCAAATATAACAAAGGACCAGTGCCTTATGGAGTCAAATAAATGCGTGAAATAAAGTCTAGGAATTAAGCTAGTGAGTATTAGGTTTCGTAAGTGCTCTTGGTAGATTTTAAGAATTTTAAAAGCTCTTGATTAGGGTGTCAATGAAGGTTTGTCAAAGCTGGGAGACTCTTCTAAGTTCCCTCCATTAAATACATGTCGGGCCCACCCAGTATCCCAGGCTGGTATCGCAAATATTGACCGGCTAGCCAAGAATCTAAGACAGCGGGAGGTTCCAGCGCCTCTACTACAAAGTACTTTGGAAGAATCCCTACAACGTCGGTGCATTGGTAACGGGTGTTTAAGTATTATTAAGTTACTCTTATAGGGGTTAAAGATCCAGTGTCGTTTCTGGGTATTTCGATCTGGGATCGGTCAGACCATACTCCGACAAGGAGGGAAAGGAGTTAATTAATTAAAGGGGTGTGTGTGTTGAAGGTTTTATTAAGTTAATTAATTAGACTCTTTGACAGAGAGCGCTCTTGATCTTGTCTTATGACGAGGTTCAAGAGTCTTATTTAATCTAGATGAGACTAATGCAAGGGTGATGCAAACACTAAAGATGCTCTCCAATAGAGAGTGCTCTTGACTTGTGTTTTTGCAAGTTCAAGAGTCTTACTTAAGAGTTAATTGATTAAACAAATGTGAACAAGAAGCAAATATGAGTTATTAAACTCTCCGACAGTGAGCACTCTTGATCCACCTTAAAGTGTGATTCGAGAGATTTAAGCAGTTGATTTACTTAGAAAGATAAACAATTAAAAATAGAGAAATCAACTTAATTAATGAATTAGATGTGATGGATTAACAATTATTCTAAGAATAAAATGCAAATAATGATGAAGACGAGCAAATCTAACCTAAGCATACACAAGTAAACACAACAAAAAACTCCCCAAATGGGGGAGGATGAGAGTGGGGACTTAAAAACCCCACTCAAACACAAAATCTTTATTAAAATTTATACAATGTGCCTTAAGGATTTTATTCCTTGAAAGGACTTTTCAAATGAAAGCAAACAACTCTACTAATATTAGGACTTGCATAAAAAGGAGAGTGCTTTTACTTTTACTTGAAGATCTTTCTGAAACCTGTGAAAAGGGAAAATAGAAGAAGTTTGAATGAGAGCCAAAAGAGCAAAGGAAAAGAGGGCTGAAATAAAAGAAGATTAGGAAAAGAAGGCAAGAAAACAAAGAGAAGGTCAAAACCAAAGAAAGGGAGGGATAGGGCAGCCAACTATGAAGCTGAAGGAGGACAACAATTGAAGAAAATGGGGAAGCGAAAGAGAAAACAAATGGCTGTCATAAAAAATACAAAACAGGGCAGCGAACAAAAAGTGGAAGAAAAGGCCAATAACAAGGTTGAAGAAGGCCCAAAAACTAGGGCAACAAAGAGGCAAAAAGGAAGGAAAACTAGGGCACACTAGGGCTGCCCAAAATGAAGAAAAGGGATGGTAAAAGAGAGTAAGAACAGGGCAGCGATGAAGAAAAAGTGAGAAAAGGCAAACAAGTCAAGGAGGAAAGGGGCTAATAAGCAAGGAAATAAAAGAAATCAAGGAGCAAAGGGAGAACTAGAGGAAGGAAGTTCGGTAACCAAGAAAGTATTTAAATTTAAGGATGGAACCCAAGAGAGAGAGTTAGACTCCTAGCTTTCTTTTTGTATTTTGAAGAAGAAGATATCTGTAGGTCCTGCAATGAAAGTGTTAGATCAAAAAGGTTGCTTGAAGCCTGGGATAGAAGCAACTGAGATCACACCCTTCTTCAACCTGTGAAGCCTGAAAACACACTACAACTTAACACAAAAACGTGAAATCAAAATATATGCTAGTATGCTAAGAAAATTGAATTATGATCAACATTACGTATATACTGATTACTCATGTCCATCAAAATTACTAATCTACTTCACATAAACAGTCAAGTTGAACTACAAATGATTGTTCTACTGTGCCAACAATGGCCCTCTTGAGCTAACAAATAAACAATTTAATCTCACATAAGCATTAAGGAAATAGGGGTTAGAGACAATATCACCTTAACCAATTGCAAATAACTACCACATCCAAGAGCTCATGGACCTCCAACGTCTGATCTTTATTAACAAATTAAAGCAAATGCTTGATACAATTTTCTCAGAGTAACTCTACTACAAAATTCCATCCTAATAGAGCTCAAAGAGCCTCTATTTATACAAAGAGAGAAGGCTAGAACCCTAAAACCAGACTAAGAGTAACAACGAAGTAATTGAATGAGCTTGGCATGATCATTTGGAGTTGAACTGAGCTGCAACTGAGTTGTAACTGAATGCTGAAGTAATGAGGGGGGGTGAGGTGGCTCATCCTCCCTCGTAATGATCACCCAACCAATAGATAACCCACACTTCAACCAAAAACGGATTTGACCAAAGAGGGCAAATTTCTGACTGATAGTTCAACTACTACACTCCGATACTTGATTTGAAACTGACAGAAATTGATTGGAATCATCATAAATGCTTCGCGCCATGTCATTTAGCCTTTTATTTCGCTGAATTCGGGTTAATTTGGAGAGACTTGGATTTTCTCCAAAATAATCATTTTTTATTAATTAATCAATATTTTCCCCAAAACTGACTTTTTGAGAAAATATGAGTTATGTGGCCGAATGATGATCTAAAACTTGATGCTAGCTAGCTGGCTGATCATGAATGATTTTTAGCTTAAGGTTAGAGCCTTCAATCACTGAATTCGGGGTCCGGATGACCGACTTATTACAAACGGGATTTTTCCATTTAATTTATGGAAAAATTAATTTAAAAACTTAGGGAAAATAATTAAATAATTATAAAATTATAAAAAAAATTCCCTGTTCGAAAAAGATTTTTTCAAATTTTTTTTATATGTCCAGATGACTTAGGAAATGACCATGCTCTACTTAAATAATGCCTAGTAGGTTTATAACACTCATTTGGGCTCTAATAACCCCCTGAGGCCCAGAATTCAACATCGGGCATTTCAACTTTGGAGGAAGTAGGAGAAAACCTCGTCAATTATACTCTGCTGAAGGCAAAGCATAATTGTCAGGGGCAAAAAACTCTCTAGAATACCTTATTTGGGATTCTACGTCTCAGGAGACCGAACCACTCAAAAAACACCCTACTAGCATATTTTATTACAAACCCCGCCGGGCCATGGTCAAAATTATTCAAATCAAAAACTGACTAGCCAATATTGGCTAGACATAAAGACGGATCAACTAATACACTGGAATTGGACTTTGAAGAAGTCTGTCAACCAACGGCTCCTCAGGTAACCCAACTAAGTGCAAAATTAGTGGATAACATTTGGCTCCAACTATGGGACGTGTGCTCGATCTAATCTCTTATGCAAGGAGAGCATACGAGAACACCAGAATCTCTGGTTTCCATATCCTGTAAGAACATCTCAACTTGACAAGAAAAACCTTAGTAGCACAAGTTTTATGAAAAATGGCCAATGATCCAAAAGTTGTTTTATTCAAAGAAATGTCAAGACTTATCTGAAAAATTTATTTATTCCTAAGTACAGAAAGAAAATGCTACAGTAAATGCTCACTTGAAGGAGCCTATTTTCCTACTCTAAGCATGGAAATAAAAACGTTTATGTGTAATCATAAATCCAATGTAACCACCTAAGCATTTTATTAATATAAAAAGGTTTTTCCTTGTCTTTGGTTACCAGCCAAAACAAGAATATTTTATTCAAAAAATGCAAACCTGCGTGATAATCCAGAATAGGTGGGTTGGATGGGAAATCATAGGCATGAATAATGTCCTCAAAATTCTTCCCAAACTGGTAGGTGGTTGCGCAGGATGCTTCTATCCATGACTGGATAGCGCTGATATACAAATCGGGATGATGAGGCAGGTTGACCACTCCATCATGCTGATTATCAAGGCTTATCAAATGATAACTCGTTGTATAAGCCCCAAGCTGCTCCAAAACATAAGGAAAATCTATATGTGAAGACGATGGCTGAGAAAAAACTTCAACTAGTTGCACCCCATCTGATTCTTCACTATATTGCTTCTCCAAGTCCTCATTACAGATACTCAAATATAACTCTGACTGATCATAGGAAAACTCCAACTGCTCTTCTTTACAACTTTTATGAGTTTCAGAATAACAACTCCCCTCGCTGGACACATCATAGATGGGATTCTCAAAAAAATGTTCAAAAGTATCATAGGTTGGATTTTCAATAAAAGTCCAATAGTCATTGTTGCCCACCTATTTCGACTAGGTGGCAACTCCATGTACATGAAGATGTACATAATTGTACAAATTGTACCTTGGAAAAATCTGAGGATTTTTCACTTCTGCAGGGCAATTGCCCCTTTGTAAAACGAAATGTCCGCTCCCCTGCGTGGGAAAATTAATGTAATTATATGTGCTAGTATGGGTCATATGATATGGATGCCATACCATGGAACTAGTTGTTAGGGAAGTCCCCTCATCGAGTGTTTTTTCCCTTTCCAATTAATCTTGTTGTTTAAACGATTTTAATTGGTTTGGTTTTTCACTCAAAATCCTCCAAAGTGGTGACGGGCGTTCTAATAGTCAAGTCCATGAGGTGGCTAAGGCTTCAAAATGTTATTCGTGAGCATGCTAGACATTTGTATAGAGTCTTGCGGAGTTTCGTTATGTTGTTGTTTTTTTATTTATTTTTTCTAGTTAATTAATTTCACCCCTTGGTGGTTAATTAACTCAGTTTTGATCTAATAATATAATTGCTCAAGCACTGGCACTTTGTAATAGGGGCTATGAATGCAAGGTAAATTTCTATGAAACCCCCTAAGCCACTGCTTCGAGTCCCATGTCATTCTGATAAGGGGTTGAGGAGATAGACCATTTTTGGCTAAGCAAGGTCGATTTTTTTCCTAGGAAATTAATTAATTTCCCTAAGTCAAAAATTCATATTATTTTCTTTTGAAGTAAAAAATCAAATAATTCCATGGTAATTTTGTTTGGGGGTTACTAAGCCTAGGAAAAATTTACTTCAAATTTTTCCACCCCCCCATGGCCAGGATATAATTTTTTCAAGTTTATTTTTAATTTTTCCTAAGTCAAAATTGGAAAAATTTAAAAATTAAATTGAAAAATTAAATCTAAAGTAAAATATAGCCTAAGTCTAAAGGTTGAATAATTATTTTTGAAGCAAAAGGCTAAGGTCAAAGCCAAATAAGGGGGGCGCTAGTGTGAAAACCACCACTAAGAGGGCGTCCAAGTTTAGACCCTCACCAAATATGGGAGGCGCTACCAAATGTAGAGGTGGGCGTCACATGGTAAAGGCCCCATTTAAAGGAGGCGCTAGCTATAATTAAGGGCGCTACCATTGAAAGGAAGGGCGCCACATTTAGAGGGCGCTAGCTATAATAAAGGAGAGTGCTACCACATTTGGAGACGACGCCAAATCTAGAGGAGGCGCCAACATTAGAGGAGGGCACCTACCTTGGGCCCACAATTAAAACACAAAAGCAATCTAAGGGGGCGTTTTTGGTCAAAACCCTAGATCTAAGGGTGCAAAATCATTAAGACATGGATCAAGCACGTAAGCCATGGATTGAAAAGTAATCTAAGGGTGTAGAATGGTTGAGAAGGTGCAAAAGTCAAATACCTAGATCTAGTGGTGGAGATCTAATCTTGGCCTTTGATCTTCAAGGGGTTGGGGTTGCTCCTCAACTATATAATGAGGGTCTCACTCCCTCATTTGACAACTTCTCTCATGCTATTGTTATGCTGCTGAAATTACTCCATATTCTCCTCTCATATTCTCTCAAGCTTCTTTGGCTATTGTAATGTTCTTGCCCTACTTGGGCTTAATACAACAAATCTTTGAAGGAATTCTTGGTGTCTCTCTTCTACATTTCATGCATCCTTTGTGAGGTAACTTGCTTTATACATTTATTTGATTTGCATTTCTATTAGCTTAGATAGCTCTCCACAAAGTATTTTGTGGAGGGATTTGCAAGTAGAAGTATTTTTGCTTTCATTTGTGGGTTTTCAATAGAATTTATCAAAGTATTTTGGTAGATTTATTGGGTGCTCACCTCTTTGCTTGCATTTTGCAGCTCTCATAAGTTTATTTGCAGGGATCTAGAACAAAGGGGCATCTTTCTCCATTGGTTATAATTCTGTTTTCTATTTTCGCACTTTTGCTTACGAGGGTTTTAAAACTCAGTTTTTATCATTGTATAGTGATAAAAACCTTGGTTCTAAGGCCCCAACCCTTAGTATATTAGTTCAATACTTCAGATCTATTGTTTTAACATCATTTAGGTGGCTGGAAACTCAGTTTTCAGCTCTCTAAACATCATATTTATGTTATCTTTTCACTCAGATTTTTGCCCTTTTTGGGAATTTTTGGGACTAATTTTCTAACAATTTTTCTTTGAGTTTTCTGTGATTTCCAGCAAGTAAATCTTGCTGGTTTGTGACAGGTTTTACACAGGTGAAGGGGAGGTGCTACCCAAATTGGCCCAAAAATACCTCAACCTTCAATCGGTTCCAAAAGGGGTTCAAACCCTCACTCATCTCTCCTTTTTTTTTCTGATATTTGTAAACCCTAATGAGAAGTTCTCTTGGGGTATTCTACAAAAGTTCATAAATCATTTTGTAATCTATATGTAAATAGAGTAGGAAGTAGAGTAGGAAGTAGATAACTAGTTTTATTTCTGTTTACCCACCTATCTCTGTTACAGACCACCATCTCTGTAACAGAGATTGAAGTGAGGTTATTTTAGTCTCTTTTACTTATGTTTCCCACCTATCTCTGTTACAGACCACCATCTCTGTAACAGAGATTGTTGTGAGGTTAGTTTAAGCATATTTTATTTATTTATTTCTGTTTACCCACTATCTCTGTGATAGACCACCATCTCTGTCACAGAGATTGTTGTGTGGTTAGGATACTGTTTTAGCTAGTTGTATTTTCCTTTCAAGTTTCATTTTCGGTTAAAGGGGTAATCATACAACCCACCTATCCTATGTATCATCTATCCACTTATCATCTCCCTTTAGGGACTTCAAGTTGGGTATGAAAAGCAGGAGAAGTGGGGGCTTAGCTTAGTTAAGACAACTTTCTTTTCTGCTACAATATTCACACTTTATTTTTCAGTCCAAGATCAAGTACCAGCACCTCCCATAAGGGATACTTCTTGGTTGATCTTGTTGATAATTTAAAATTAACCTTGTATGCTAATCACCAATATTAAAATTTACCCTTAAAATTTACCAACAACAACTTCACTACCCCCTGTTCCTCTACTCGGTTATCACCCTTCGGGGTACTCGTGAGATACGACAGGGGGTAGAGGAGTTTTAGTTTAATAGGCATCCATCTAGCTGTTTTTTCTGTTGATTAAAAACAGTGCCCTCGGAGGCGACTTGGGGTAGAAGACCGTGGGGGGTCTTTAGGCGTTCTACGTCCCCCTTGTTGAGCACCAGGGAATTGGGGTTTGACCTGTGAGCTACGGGTGGGCTTTGCTCCCACTTTGTTGAGCGCAACAACATTCCCTCTTTGACTTGAGAAATACTGGATTGGGGTAGTCACACCACTAGTTCGAAAACTAAATTTTAAGAGGAAAAACCTTAATAAAATCTACCTAAAATAAACCAAGAGACATTACAAAACCGGTTCTATAACATTCTTTCATTTTAGCGCACTTCCACTCCAGCATTGCACTCCAACACTTTACTTTCAGTTTCATTTACTTTCAGTTCTGCAATTGTTTATGTGGTAAATGCTTAACATTTGTTTAATTGCTTCAAGTAATTCAACTTAAAAGTATTTATTTTTTCATTTACTGTTGGTTTGATCAATTTCATTTAAGGCATTTTCCTTCTGCTATCTCTTGTCTATAACCTGTAAATCTGGTTCATATTTGTCTAAACTGTAACTATTTTACTTGTTCATTTGTTTATACTAAGAAATTTAGATCATTTGTACATTGCTTAGATATCTTGATTCATTATTGTATCATTTATTTGTTTATTATTCTCACTTGTTAGACAACTTAACCTATGGGATAATTAACTTAGACTGCATCCATTGAAAGTTGCATTCTCTGACTCCATTCTTTAGGCACTGGTTATAAATAAAAGGATTGATTGTCATTTAAATATTGCATCTTGCATTGGTTTGATTGTCATCTCTCAAAACCTTAGCCTTAATCTTAATAAAAGATCCCTTTAATTAATTTGTAATTAATTAATAAATCTAGAACTTAGTCTTCCGTAGGGACTTCCCCCCTTGGCTCTGTTGGGATCTTGCCTAAACGGAGGAGTTGTGGACTGTGGTGACAGTGGTCCCCAGCTCTCGCTTGCCCCAAGGACACACATAGCAGGTTGTGACTTTCCTGTGTCTTAAAGTGTGAATTAGGCGGCAACATCTTTGGTGCCGTTGCCGGGGACAAGTCATTTGCCCTTGGTCTGACTTAATTAATTAATTTCTTGTTTTTAATTATTCAATTCATTAAACTGTTAATAAAATTCTTTAATTAAATTTAATAATTTATTTGCCCATATTAGAGCTATCTTTTTCTCCAAGTGGCGACTCCACTTCAAAATATAGTGAGGTATTCTACCCGGAGCCATTCAGGTGGTCTACTCAACTCCCTCACTGAGCTTGAAAGGGTATATAGGAGGAGGTTGAATAGATTTTCTCCCCGTAGACTCCTTGCAAATCTTGGAGAAGAGGCTATCTCTGATATCCATTTGTTGTTTGCCCAAAACAACCAATCCTCACCGATGGATGATTTGTGCAAGCCATGTGATTTCTCTAACATCATTGGTTATCCTCATGATTTGCAAGATAAAGCTATAGAAAAGTTACCTTCCTTTCAAGGTAATAATGCCATCAGTGCCAAGTCTCACATCACCAAGTTCAACCAGTGCATGGCCAAGGGGTGTAATGCTCATAACTATGAGGATGTCAAGATGAGGTTGTTTATTTTGTCTTTAGAAGATGATGCCATGGAATGGTTTCAAGATCAGAATGACAATAAGTTCAAAACTCTCAAGGAAATCATTGAAGCTTTCAATGATAGATGGGGTGATAGAAGGGATAAGCATTTCTTGTTGGCTACCTTGCATACTAGTCACAAGCAAGAGAATGAGACCATGGAATAATTTAATAAAAGGTTTAATGACTTAGTAAAAAGCCTTCCTGCAGACATCAAGCCCCAAGAAGCATATCTCTTGATTTATTACATCCAAGCATTTGAAGGAGAAATGAAATATCAGATAAGAGATAAGGAACTTTCAAATCTTAAGGATGCACAAGAAAAAGCTATCAAGATAGATAAAAACATGCAAGCTGCTGGTAAATCTAATATTCCTAGGTTTTCAAGGGGTAGCTCTTCAAAGGCTAATGAAGTAAAAAAAGTTAAGTTTGAAAACTAGGAACCTCAAGGTGACTCCATAGATAAGCTCACCCAATTGATTAAGCAAATGGAATTGAATCATGCTAATCAGCTAGCTGCCATGCAGGCAAACCAGACAGCGTTACAAAACAAGGTAGTTTCTTTGGAAAGAAATAGAGGAAATAATTTCTATCCAAACAAGCCAAATAATAGGTGGCAAAACCAAAGGCAGGCCCCACCTCAAGATCAAAGGCCCCCTAATCCTCTAGAGTCTACCAATGTGGTTGACCATCAAGCTATTCCATATTGTAGGCCTTGTGGGGATTTTCATGAAGAAAACACTTGTCAAGTCTTTTTGCAAATCATAAATGATAAAATGAATGAAAGAACAGAGAATGAACAAGTGAACATGTGTGGGCAGAAGTATGATATTGGCATGCATGAATGGATGGATTTAGTTGAGAATAGTCAAAGTGTTGAATCAATAAATGAAGTAGCAGAAGCAGCTTTTGGCCCTAAGCCTAGTGAGCAGCAGGTGTCAGATTTCTCTAGGTATAGAGGAGTGACTTACCAAAGAAATGGTAAGAAGAATCAATGTCAAGAAAGAACTCCAACCAATGTTCCTAAGGTACCTCCTCCCCCTCCTATTTCAATTGCTCCTAATACACAATTAAACATTGATCTAGGAGGTTGGTTAAATAATGCTAAGATGTTGGTTCCTGTAGCAAAAATCATGAAGATCCCTTCTCAAAAGGGAAAATCACTCAAAGCTATAGAAGAACCTTACCAGAATAATGTTGATAAAGCCATAGCCTACCATGATGCACCTGTCATTCTTCAGAGTATGGACAAAGGAAATGAAAAGAACCAGCCATTCTTCGTCTCGTTGTTAGTAAACAATCATATTCTACACAACTGCATGTTAGATTCAGGGGCTAGCTCAAATGTGATGACTAAAAAAGTTATGGAACAATTAAATCTAAGGATCTCAAGGCCTTATCATAACATTTGTGCAATGGATAGTAAGATGATTGAAGTGTGTGGTTTAATTAAAGGCTTACAAGTACACTTAGCAGTTTTTCTAGACATTCAAATAGAAATGGACATAGTAGTGATAGATGTCCCAGATGCTTGGGGTATGTTACTCTCAAGAAAAACTGGAGCAGACTTAGGAGGAAATATTCAAATGGATTTGACTTACGCCACCATTCCAACTCCTGAAGGGAATTTTGTTAGATTGAATCGAGAGTTGGAGATGAGACACCATGTAGAAGACCCAAAAAATCCACGCAATGAATTAAAGTATAAAACTTATGACTTGGGAAATTATGCTATTTTGGCTAACTCTTTAGGTCCTATTGAAGAATCAAATGAAGATGAAAGAGTTAATCAAATTTGGCATATGCACTTTGATGGGGCTTTCTCTAGAGCTGGTAAAGGTGCAGGCATAGTTATTGAATCCCCTTCTCATAAGGAATTCAATTTTACCTATAGACTAGAATTTAATGCCACCAACAATGTGGCTGAGTATGAGGCCTTGCTCCTTGGTTTAGAGGTGTGTAAATATAAGGGTATCAAGAAGTTAGAGGTTAAAGGTGATTCAGATTTGATCATTTCATAGGTTAATAAACAGTTTGCTTGCAAATTAGAAAGGTTAAGAAGATATAGGGATGCAATTTTGGATTTGGTTCCATGCTTTGATCACATAGAATTTATTGCAATTCCTAGAGAACTTAATGCTAAGGCAGATAGACTTGCAGTTGCTGCTTCCACCCTTCAGAGATCACCAGAATTAGTAGATGAAGAAGTTAAAATGGAAGTTATCTTCAGGCCTTCAGTTCCAGATAATGTAGATAATTAGCAGGTCTTTGATGATGATAAACAAGTGATTATGTTTTTGAGTAATATAGGAGAGTTTGCTGACTTTCACATTAGTGAAGAGGAAGAAGGTTGTTATTATGCAGAAGAAAGTCAAAAGCTTAATCCAGCCCCTAGGAAAGTTGTGTCTTTAGAAAGGGCATTTGATAGAGAATATGGCCATAAACCTAAGGAAGAATCAGGTACAAAGCCAAGTGATTACATAGAGGTAAACATAGGCACAAAGGAAGAACCTAGGATGGTTAAAATTGGGAAATCAACACCCAAAGGTGAAAGAGAATAGATTATTAATTTACTAAGGGAATATAAGGATGTTTTGGCCTTCACATATGATGAGCTTAAAGTATATAGGGAAGATGTGATTCAACACACTATTCCACTTAAAGAAGAATCCAAACCATTTAGACAGAAACTTAGGCAAATAAATCCTAAGTTGGGCCCCTTAATACAACAAGAACTTCAAAATATGTTGAAAGCTGGAATAATAGCCCACACTAGACATTCTGCTTGGTGCTCCAATTTGGTGGTGGTTAGAAAGAAAAATAGTCAAATCAGGTTGTGTGTGGACTTCAGGAATCTAAATATTGTGTGCAAGAAAGATAATTATCCCCTCCCTAAAATGGAAACTTTATTGCAAAGAGTAACAGGATCTGGTATGATTTCAATGCTTGATGGTTTTTCTGGTTATAACCAAGTCAGAGTCAATGAAGAAGATAGGCACAAAACAACTTTTACAACTCCTTGGGGAACCTTTGAATATATAAGAATGCCTTTCGGTTTATCTAATGCTGGAGCTACTTTTCAAAGAGCAATGGACTATGCTTTCAGAGGTTTAATTGGGAAAATTATTGAAATTTATCAGGATGATCTAACGGTTTTTTATAAGGATGGGAAAAGTCACATAGGGCATTTAAAATAGGTTTTTGAAAGTTGCAGAGAATTTGGGATCTCGTTAAATCCAGCCAAGTCAGTTTTTGGGGTTACTAAGGGAAAATTACTGGGTCACATAATTTGCAAGGAAGGTGTCAAAATAGATCCAGAAAGAGTTGCAGCCATTGCTAAACTCCCCTTTCCTAATACAAAGAAGGGCCTCCAATCCTTCTTTGGTACAATTAATTTCCTTAGGAGATTTATTCCTAATCTAGTAGAAGTAACTAAGCCTTTGAATAAGTTGCTTAGAAATGATGTCAAGTTTCAATGGGATGAAATAGGAAAAAGAGCTTTCCAACAAATAAAAGATGCATGTGGTCAAGCTCCCGTATTAGTCAGTCTAGATTACACTAAAGAATTCTATCTATTCTCCTTTGCATCTGAAGACACCATTGCTGGTGTTTTATTACAGAAAAATGACCAAGGTCAAGAACAACCCATAGCATACATGAACAAAATCTTAAGAGATTCAGAATTAAAGTACCATATAATAGAAAAACAGGCTTATGCCTTGGTAAAATCTCTTAAGCATTTCAGGATTTTCATAGGGTATGCCAAAGTAATTGGGTATGTTCCTAGTACAGCAATTAAAGATGTGTTAACTCAAGAAGAAGGCCTAGGTCCAATAAGTAGATGGGTTGCTAAAATTCAGGAGTATGATTTAAAAATCAGGCCCACTAAATTAATCAAAGGACAAGGATTAGCTAAGATGTTGATAGAAAGTAATGAGAAGGCTTTGGGTTTGGTTGATCAGAATATGGTTTGTGAGATTGATGTTCCAGATTCATCCCCGGATTTGTTAAAGCTTGAGCAAGTTGAATGGTATTCTGATATTATTTTTTATCTTAAAAACTTGACTTGCCCAAGTCACCTTGTTGGTCATAAGAGAAGAGCCTTAAGGCTCAAAGCATCCAAGTATATATTAATTAAAGATGGTTTAGGATGGAGGAATCCAGACGGGATTATCCTTAGATGTGTGGACGAGAATGAATCTAAAAAACTGATGGATGACTTTCATAATGGTTTTTGTGGTGGTCACTTTGCTGCTAGAACCACCACCCATAAAATTCTTAGAGCTGGGTATTATTGGCCCACCATACTTTCAAATGTGCATCAATTTGTGAGGAAGTGTGAGCCTTGTCAATTGTTCACTGGAAAACAAAAGTTAGCTGCCCTTCCCCTTCAGCCAGTTGTTGTGGAAGCACCTTTTCAGCAGTGGGGTTTAGACTTCATAGGAAAGTTTAAGGATAATTCAAGTAATGGATTTTCATGGATTATAACAGCTACAGATTACTTCACTAAATGGGTAGAGGCCATTCCCACTAAATCAGCAAATGAAAAAGTAATCATGGATTTTCTTGAAGATAGGGTAATAACAAGATTTGGAGTGCCTTCAAAGATAGTAACAGATAATGCTAAAGCCTTTTGTTCGGCAGAAATGTCTGCATTTTGTTTAAAGTATGGCATTATATTATCTCATGCATCGGATTATTATCCTCAAGGAAATGGTTAAGCAGAATCTAGTAACAAAAATCTAATGACCATAGTCAAGAAAATTGTTGGGGAAAACAAAAGGTCTTGGGACAGTAAAATAAAATATGCTTTATGGGCTGATAGAATAACAAAGAAAGCATCTACAGGCAAGAGTCCTTTTGAATTAGTCTATGGTTTAGAAGCTCAGCTACCAGTTCACCTTACCCTACCAGTGTATCAGTTGCTCCGAGAGTTTGACATAGAAGAGTCTGCACTTCAAAACAGAGTAAATTAGTTAGTGGAGTTGGATGAAATAAGGAGAAAAGATTATGACCAAGACTTCAAAAGTCAAGTAAAGACAAAGAAATCCTTTGACAAGTTAGCTAGAAAGAGAGACTTCAAAGTAGGGGATACAGTTGTCCTATGGGACAAAGGCAAAGAAAAGCCAATAAAGCATGGGAAATTTGACAGCCTATGGTTGGGCCCTTATGTGATCAAATCAGTTGCAGGTCCAAATTCTTTCAACCTGAGTCACTTGGATGGTGAGCCATTGAACATTCCAAGGAATGGTCAACAGCTCAAGTTTTATTACACATAGAGTAAACGTGGTGTCCAAAGGGACACCCTTTGTAACGTATCTCTAACCAATTTCCTTGCATTTCTTTAAAGTTTTGTATTATTTCATTTGTTTATTATTTATGCATATATGTATAGCAATTTCATTTATTTATATTGTTTATTGTTTATTTATTGGTTTTGCTGGAGGTCTTATGTTGGTTATTGGTGAGAAATTTGTGGTTGCAGGATTCTGAAGTTCTCATATGCTCTCCGATAATCGAACACATGTCCCCTAGTTGGAGCCAGATGTTGCCCACCTATTTCGACTAGGTGGCAACTCCATGTACATGAAGATGTGCATAATTGTACAAATTGTACCTTGGAAAAATATGAGGATTTTTCACTTCTGCAGGGCAATTGCCCCTTTGTTAAACGAAATGTCCGCTCCCCTGCGTGGGAAAATTAATGTAATTATATGTGCTAGTATGGGTCATATGATATGGATGCCACACCATGGAACTGATTGTTAGAGAAGTCCCCTCATCTAGTGTTTTTTCCCTTTCCAATTAATCTTGTTGTTTAAACGATTTTAATTGGTTTGGTTTTTCACTCAAAATCCTCCAAAGTGGTGACGAACGTTCTAACAATCAAGTCCATGAGGTGACTAAGGATTCAAAATTTTATTCGTGACCATGCTATACATTTGTATAGAGTCTTGTGGAGTTTCGTTATGTTGTTGTTTTTTTATTTATTTTTTCTAGTTAATTAATTTCACCCCTTGGTGGTTAATTAACTTAGTTTTGATGTAATAATGTAATTTCTCAAGCACTGGCACTTTGTAATAATGGCTATGAATGCAAGGTAAATTTATATGAAACCCCCTAAGCCACTGCTTCGATTCCCATGTCATTTTGATAAGGGGTTGACGAGATAGACCATTTTTGGCTAAGCAAGGTCTATTTTTTTCCTAGGAAATTAATTAATTTCCCTAAGTCAAAAATTCATATTATTTGATTTTGAAGTAAAAAATCAAATAATGCCATGGTAATTTTGTTTGGGGGTTACTAAGCCTAGGAAAAATTTACTTCAAATTTTTCCACCCCCCCATGGCCAGGATATAATTTTTTCAAGTTTATTTTTAATTTTTCCTAAGTCAAAATTTAAAAAATTTAAAAATTAAATTGAAAAATTAAATCTAAAGTAAAATATAGCCTAAGTCTAAAGGTTGAATAATTATTTTTGAAGCAAAATGCTAAGGTCAAAGCCAAATAAGGGGGGCGCTAGTGTGAAAACCACCACTAAGAGGGCGTCCAAGTTTAGACCCTCACCAAATATGGGAGGCGCTACCAAATGTAGAGGTGGGCGTCACATGGTAAAGGCCCCATTTAAAGGAGGCGCTAGCTATAATTAAGGGCGCTACCATTGAAAGGAAGGGCGCCACATTTAGAGGGCGCTAGCTATAATAAAGGAGAGTGCTACCACATTTGGAGACGACGCCAAATCTAGAGGAGGCGCCAACATTAGAGGAGGGCACCTACCTTGGGCCCACAATTAAAACACAAAAGCAATCTAAGGGGGCGTTTTTGGTCAAAACCCTAGATATAAGGGTGCAAAATCATTAAAACATGGATCAAGCACCTAAGCCATGGATTGAAAAGTAATCTAAGGGTGTAGAATGGTTGAGAGGGTGCAAAAGTCAAATACCTAGATCTAGTGGTGGAGATCTAATATCGATCTAGATCTAATCTTGGCCATTGATCTTCAAGGGGTTGGGGTTGCTCCTCAACTATATAATGAGGGTCTCACTCCCTCATTTGACAACTTCTCTCATGCAATTGTTATGCTGCTGAAATTACTCCATATTCTCCTCTCATATTCTCTCAAGCATCTTTTCCTATTGTAATGTTCTTGCCCTAGTTGGGCTTAATACAACAAATCTTTGGAGGAATTCTTGGTGTCTCTCTTCTACATTTCATGCATCCTTTGTGACGTAACTTGCTTTATACATTTATTTGATTTGCATTTCTATTAGATTAGATAGCTCTCCACAAAGTATTTTGTGGAGAGATTTGCAAGTAGAAGTATTTCTGCTTTCATTTGTGGGTTTTCAATAGGATTTATCAAAGTATTTTGGTAGATTTATTGGGTGCTCACCTCTTTACTTACATTTTGCAGCTCTTATAAGTTTATTTGCAAGGATCTAGAACAAAGGAGCATCTTTCTCCATTGGTTATAATTCTGTTTTCTATTTTCGCACTTTTGCTTACGAGGGTTTTAAAACTCAGTTTTTATCATTGTATAGTAATAAAAACCTTGGTTCTAAGGCCCCAACCCTTAGTATATTAGTTCAATACTTCAGATCTATTGTTTTAACATCATTTAGGTGGCTGGAAACTCAGTTTTCAGCCCTCTAAACATCATATTTATGTTATCTTTTCACTCAAATTTTTGCCCTTTTTGGAAATTTTTGGGACTAATTTTCTAACAATTTTTCTTTGAGTTTTCTGTGATTTACAGAAAGTAAAGCTTGCTGGTTTGTGACAGGTTTTACATAGGTGAAGGGGAGGTGCTACCCAAATTGGCCCAGAAATACCTCAACCTTCAATCGGTTCCAAAAGGGGTTCAAACCCTCACTCTTCTCTCCTTTTTTTTCTGATATTTGTAAACCCCAATGAGAAGTTCTCTTGGGGTATTCTACAAAAGTTCATAAAGCATTTTGTAATCTATATGTAAATAGATTAGGAAGTAGAGTAGGAAGTAGATAACTAGTTTTATTTCTATTTACCCACCTATCTCTATTACAGACCACCATCTCTGTAACAAAGATTCAAGTGAGGTTATTTTAGTCTCTTTTACTTATGTTTCCCACCTATCTCTGTTACAAACCACCATCTCTGTAACAGAGATTGTTGTAAGGTTAGTTTAAGCATATTTTATTTATTTATTTCTGTTTACCCACTATCTCTGTGACAGACCACCATCTCTGTCACAGAGATTGTTGTGTGGTTAGGATACTGTTTTAGCTAGTTGTATTTTCCTTTCAAGTTTCATTTTCGGTTAAAGGGGTAATCATACAACCCACCTATCCTGTGTATCCTCTATCCACTTGTCATCTCCCCTTAGGGACTTCAAGTTGGGTATGAAAAGCAGGAGAAGTGGGGGCTTAGCTTAGTTAAGACAACTTTCTTTTCTGCTACAATATTCACACTTTATTTTTCAGTCCAAGATCAAGTACCAGCACCTCCCATAAGGGATACCGCTTGGTTGATCTTGTTGATAATTTAAAATTAACCTTGTATGCTAATCACCAAGATTAAAATTTACCAACAACAACTTCACTACCCCCTGTTCCTCTACTCGGTTATCACCCTTCGGGGTACTCGCGAGATACGACAGGGGGTAGAGGAGTTTTAGTTTAATAGGCATCCATCTAGTTGTTTTTTCTGTTGATTAAAAATAGTGCCCTCGGAGGCGACTTGGGGTAGAAGACCGTGGGGGGTCTCTAGGCGTTCTACGTCCCCCTTGTTGAGCACTAGGGAATTGGGGTTTGACCTGTGAGCTACGGGTGGGATTTTCTCCCACTTTGTTGAGCGCAACAGCATTCCCTCTTTGACTTGAGAAATACTGGATTGGGGTAGTCACACCACCAGTTCGAAAACTAAATTTTAAGAGGAAAAACCTTAATAAAATCTACCTAAAATAAACCAAGAGACATTACAAAACTGGTTCTATAACATTCTTTCATTTTAGCGCACTTCCACTCCAGCATTGCACTCCAACACTTTACTTTCAGTTTCATTTACTTTCAGTTCTGCAATTGTTTATGTGGTAAATGCTTAACATTTGTTTAATTGCTTCAAGTAATTCAACTTAAAAGTCTTTATTTTTTCATTTACTGTTGGTTTGATCAATTTCATTTAAGGCATTTTCCTTCTGCTATCTCTTGTCTATAACCTGTAAATCTAGTTCATATTTGTCTAAACTGTAACTATTTTACTTGTTCATTTGTTTACACTGAGAAATTTAGATCATCTATACATTGCTTAGATATCTTGATTCATTATTGTATCATTTATTTGTTTATTCTTCTCATTTGTTAGACAACTTAACCTATGGGATAATTAACTTAGACTGCATCCATTGAAATTTGCATTCTCTGACTTCATTCTTTCGGCACTGGTTATAAATAAAAGGATTGACTATCATTTAAATATTGCATCTTGCATTGGTTTGACTGTCATCTCTCAAAACCTTAGCCTCAATCTTAATAAAATATCCCTTTAATTAATTTGTAATTAATTAATAAATTTGGAACTTAGTCTTCTGTAGGGACTTCCCCCCTTGGCTCTGTTGGGATCTTGCCTAAATGGAGGAGTTGTGGACTGTGGTGACAGTGGTCCACAGCTCTCGCTTTCCCCCAAGGACACACATAGCAGGTTGTGACTTTCCTGTGTCTTCAAGTGTGAATTAGGCGGCAACAGTCATCATCGCCATCTATGTCGGATATGAGAGATGCCTCATCACTGGTATCAATTCCCTAGCTACATTTCTCATTCTGCTCGAAACAATCTTCTTCAAAAATTTGGGTTTCAAAAATATCACAGAGGACCCAACTTTCCAAATATTTGTCATCATGTGGAAAGCATGGAGGATTCCCATCACACAAAACTCCTAAGATTAAAGTCTCGTAGTTATCATCCATCTTAGATGTAAGGGATTCCTCCTCACTTGTATCACATCCCTGGCTATATCCCTCCTCATGATCATAGTCATCTTCTTCAAAAAATAGGTCACAAGGTAGTAAACCTTCCAAACTATCATCATTATGTTCATTTGTAGGATTATTACCAAAGTTTTTAGTGAGGTTATCCAACTGTTGACTATAATCTTCGACTTGACGCCAGGTTTTTGTGGTGTCAGGATGGAGTTGTCCAACTGCGTTAATGTACTCAGGCTCTCTTGAATATTGTTTTACCTTTCTCCAACTTTCTCCGGAAAGATTATGTATGTCACCTACATAGTTTATATACTCAGGCTCGCTTGATGATGCTTTAGGGCCATAACCCTCTGGAAAACCATGCTCCTGAACATAGCATGCATAATAGCAAGAAGATTCTTCATGAAGGTCTTCACATGCCCTACAAAATGACGTGTAAGTTTCAACCATGTCAGCAGACTCTAGCTGATGAGGAGGCCTCTGTTCATGGTTGGGTGCCTTTCTTTGCCAATTTACTTTTGGAGGAAATGTTCTTGGGATAGGTTGTGATTGTGCTCTTTCCATACTAATGACCTTGTTATGTATCTCTTTCATTTGAGCTAGATGTTTATCTTCCATTCTTCCAAGTCTTTCCTTCATTTCCATCATTTGTTTTCTGTAGGGATCCTCTTCATCATGCTCATTTGACTTTAACAGAGTAGAGGAATTTGAATAACTAGGAAGGTTGGATTCACCTGAAGACTACATATTTCTATCTATTTTGACTGCCATTTCTTGTGCGTTTAGAAGAGTAGTGGGTTCCTTATCCCTGATCCGATATTGCATCTTCCCACTAAGTGCTTCAATGTAATAAAGCAAGATAGATGGTGCAAGTGGTTTGTAAATGGCAGGAATGGCATTGGATAGTTTTGTGAATCTTTGGTTGAACTCATCCATAGTCTCATTCTCCTTCTTCTTTATGTTTGTTAAAGAATCCAGTTGATGCCTAGGTTCCTTCTTTTCACCAAACCTATTAGTGAAGGCAGTCTTAAAAGCTACAAGTGTAGCAAAGGAGTTGTCTGGTAAATTGTTGTACCAGTCACTAGCCCTTCCATCCAAAGATAGAGAAAATAACTTCATGTAGACATCATCATGTTGGCTTATAGGATCACTGACATAGGCATTGATGCATCTAGAAAAGTTCCTGAGGTGCATGGTGGAAGTGGTGGCATCAATGCCAGTGAATATAGGGAGTTTCTCGACAGCTTTGTCTGGAAGACGATGGGGTTGACCTGCTATATGAGAAAAGTCGAGTTGAGTAAAATACTCACCCATTATGTCAGAAACACTAGTGTTAATGTTTTCTTGAGAATTAGTTTCTAGAAAGAAAAAAACTATGGATGTCCGACAAAGACCGAGATCCAAGATCTTCAAGGATCCTACGAGAAGCAAGTTTATTTAGCCTCCTCCTATAAACCTTTTCAGGCTCAGGGATAAAACTAAGTAAACCTTCAGAGTTTATTCTAGTTGAATACCTTGGTAAAATTAAAGACAGTGGAGTCGCCAAATGGATTTCAAGTCTAAGATTAGCGAGATGATTAAACCAAAAATCTATCAAAAAGGTAAAAACAAGAAAAAATTAAGGTAGTCCAGGAACAAAAAATTTGTCCTCGACAATGCCATCAAAAGATGTTGTCCGTCGATTGCACACCAGCAGCAAAAATCAATTGAAATGGACCATAGACAATTGATCAAAATAGAAAATTAATCAAATATAACAAAGGACCAGTGCATTATGGAGTCAACTAAATGCGTGAAATAAAGTCTAGGAATTAAGCTAGTGAGTATTAGGTTTTGCAAGTGCTCTTGGTAGATTTTAAGAATTTTAAATGCTCTTGATTAGGGTGTCAATGAAGGTTTGTCAAAGCCGAGAGACTCTTCTAAGTTCCCTCTGTTGAAGACATGTCAGGCCCGCCTAGTATCCCAGGCTGGTATCGCAAAGATTGACCAGCTAGCCGAGAATCTTAAGACAGCGGGAGGTTTCGGCGCCTCTACTAGGAAGTACTTTGGAAGAATCACTACAACGCCGGTGCATTGATTACGGGTGTTTAAGTATTATTAAGTTACTCTTATAGGGTTTAAAGATCCAGTGTCGTTTCTGGGTATTTCGATCTGGGATCGATCAGAGCATACTCCGGCAAGGAGGGAAATGAGTTAATTAATTAAAGGGGTGTGTGTGTGTTGAATGTTTTATTAAGTTAATTAATTAGACTCTCCGACAGAGAACGCTCTTGACCTTGTCTTATGACGAAGGTTCAAGAGTCTTATCTAATCTAGATGAGACTAATGCAAGGGTGATGCTCTCCGATACAGAGTGCTCTTGACTTGTGTTTTTGCAAGTTCAAGAGTCTTACTTAAGAGTTAATTGATTAAACAAATGTGAACAAGAAGCAAATATGAGTTATTAAACTCTCTGACAGAGAGCACTCTTAATCCACTTTATGGTGTGATTCGAGAGATTTAAGCAATTGATTTACTTAGAAAGATAAACAATTAAAAATAGAGAAATCAACTTAATTAATGAATTAGATGTGATGGATTAACAATTATTCTAAGAATAAGATGCAAATAATGATGAAGACGATCAAATCTAACCTAAGCATACACAAGTAAACACAACACAAAACTCCCCAAATGGGGGAGGATGAGAGTGGGGACTTAAAAACCCCACTCAAACAGAAAATCTTTATTAAAATTTATACAATGTGCCTTAAGGATTTTAATCCTTGAAAATACTTTTCAAATGAAAGCAAACAACTCTACTAATATTAGGACTTGTGTAAAAATGAGAGTGCTTTTCCTTTTACTTGACGATCTTTCTGAAACCTGTGAAAAGGGAAAAAAGAAAAAGTTTGAATGAAAACCAAAAGAGCAAAGAAAAAGAGGGCTGAAATAAAAGAAGATGAGGAAAAGAAGACAAGAAAACAAAGAGAAGGTCAAAACCAAAGAAAGGCAGGGATAGGGAAGCCAACTATGAAGCTGAAGGAGGACAAAAATTGAAGAAATCGGGGAAGCGAAAGAGAAAACAAATGGCTGTCATAAAAAATACAAAACAGGGCAGCGAACAAAAAGTGGAAGAAAAGGCCAATAACAAGGTTGAATAAGGCCCAAAAACTAGGGCAACAAAGAGGCAAAAAGGAAGGAAAACTAGGGCACACTAAGGCTGTCCAAAATGAAGAAAAGGGATGGTAAAAGAGAGTAAGAACGGGGCAGCGATGGAGAAAAAGTGAGAAAAGAAAAACAAGTCAAGGAGGAAAGGGGCTATCAAGCAAGGAAACAAAAGAAGTCAAGGAGCAAAGGGAGAACTAGAGGAAGAAAGTTCAGTAACCAAAAAAGTATTTAAATTTATGGATGGAACCCAAGAGAGAGAGTTAGACTCCTAGCTTTATTTTTGTATTTTGAAGAAGAAGATCTCTGTAGGTCCTGCAATGAAAGTGTTAGATCAAAAAGGTTGCTTGAAGCCTGGGATAAAAGCAGCTGAGCTCACACCCTTCTTCAACCTATGAAGCCTGAAAACACACTACAAATTAACACAAAAACGTGAGATCAAAATATATGCTAGTATGCTAAGAAAATTGAATTATGATCAACATTACGTATATACTGATTACTCATGTCCATCAAAATTACTAATCTACTTCGCATAAACAATCAAGTTGAACTATAAATGATTGTTCTACTGTGCCAACAATGGCCCTCTTGAGCTAACAAATAAACAATTTAATCTCACATAAGCATTAAGGAAATAGGGGTTAGAGACAATATCTCCTCAACAAATTGCAAAGAACTACCACATCCAATAGTTCATGGACCTCCAAAGTCTGATCTTTATTAACAAATTAAAGCAAATGCTTGATACAATTTTCTCAGAGTAACTCTGCTACAAAAGTCCATCTTAATAGATCTGAAAGAGCCTCTATTTATACAAAGAGAGAAGGATAAAACCCTAAAACCAGACTAAGAGTAACACCGGAGTAATTGAATGAACTCAGTATGATCATTTGGAGTTGAACTGAGCTGCAACTGAGTTGTAACTGAGTGTTGGAGTAATGAGGGGGGGTGAGGTGGCTCATCCGCCCTAGTAATGATCACCCAACCAATAGATAACCCACACTTCAACCAAAAACGGATTTGACCAAAGAGGGCAAATTTATGACTAATAGTTCAACTGCTACACTCCGATACTTGATCTGAAACTGACCGATATTGATTGGAATCATCATAAATGTTCCGTGCCATGTCATTTAGCCTTTTATTTCACTGAATTCGGGTTAATTTGGAGAGATTTGTATTTTCTCCAAAATAATCATTTTTTATTAATTAATCAATATTTTCCCCAAAACTAACTTTTTTGAGAAAATATGACTTATGTGGCCGAATGATGATCTGAAACTTAATGCTAGCTTGCTGGCTGATCATGAGTGATTTTTGGCTTAAGGTTAGAGCCTTCAATCACTGAATTCGAGGTCCGGATGACCGACTTATTACAAACGGGATTTTTCCATTTAATTTATGGAATAATTAATTAAAAAAATTAGGAAAAATAATTAAATAATTAAAAATTTTAAAAAAAAAAAATTTCCCGGTTCGAAAAAAAATTTTTTGAAAAAAAATTATATGTCTAGATGACTTAGGACATAACCATTCTCTACTTAAATAATGCCTAGTAGGTTTATAACACTCAGTTGGGCTCTAATAACCCCCCGAGGCCCAGAATTCAACATCGGGCATTCCAGCTTTGGAGGAAGTGGGAGAAAACCTCGTCAATTATACTCCGCTGAAGGCAAAGCATAATTGTCAGGGCCAAAAAACTCCTTGGAATACCTTATTTGAGATTCTACATCTCAGGATACCGAACCACTCAAAAAACACCCTACTAGCACATTTTATTACAAACCCCGCGGGGCCATGGTCAAAACTATTCAAATCAAAAACTGGCTAGCCAATATTGGCTAGACATGAAGACGGATCAACTGATACACTGGAATCGGACTTTGAACAAGTCTGTTAACCGACAGCTCCTCAGGTAACCCAACTAAGTGCAAAATTAGTGGATAACAAGGTCTTCTTGCATGCATGTGTTCTTGCATGCAAAAGACTTAAATTAGGAAACCAATTGTATTTAATTTACTTTTCCTAAGTTTACTTTGGAAAATAAATTAAAGTAATATAAATTAACTTTAGTGAAACACTAGTTAAAGTGAAAGTGAAATTATGGTTTTTGCTTTACCACAAGTTAAAGTGAAAGTGAAATTAGGGTTTTTGCTTTACCTAAAGTTATAAAAGAGAGATAAATTGGTGGAGAGGACACACACACTTGTATTCCAACAAAGACAGGATACAGACAGGGAGAGAAAGTCAAACAAAGGATTTTGCTGGGAAGACAGAGGAGCGAGCAGCAGGATCACCGAGCTTCGTATAGTTGGGCCATACACTCACTCAGGAGGGTGTTGAGGTTTAGCTGGGATTTGCCTAGTGATTTTTTCGGGTACTGCATTTGCCAAATTTGGGTGAATTTGCAGTGATTGTAAAAGTTCCATATTTTCTCATAATAAAATCTATATCTGACTGCTACACCAGTTTTCCCATCTTGGGTTTTCTCGAGGGTTTCCATACACAAAATAATAGTGTCAATATTGTGATGTGATGTGATTTATTTCTCAGTTTTATATTTTGCTGCATACTGTAAAAGATATTTGTGTGTGGTTATTAGTAGAGATTTTGAATGCACTGTTAGCCCTAGTTTAAATATTAAAGGAAAATTTACATGGTGTCAGAGCTCTAGTGAGCTAAAGCTGAGAGATTTGCAGCAGCAGTGATAGATTAGGGGCAGATCTTTAAGACACAAACCTAAACTTATAGATCTAGGGTTTGACAGGTACACTTCACTATAGTCGTGCAGTTGAGAATTGATGATAGACTCCAGGGTGTTCAAAACTTTTCTACATGGAAAGAAACAATCACAAGGATCCTAGATGTTAGTGATGCAGAAAGCACATTGACACCACGAAGGTTGCACCACCAGATCCGGAAGATTTAGCAACTTGGAAGAATATTGATTCTAGAGCCATGTTGATTATCATGGATGGAGTGAAGGACCATATAGTCCCTCGCCTTTTTGGTAAGAAGACCGCAGCAGAGATGTGGATAGATTTGGAGAGTCTGTACCAAAGCAAGAATGAGAACCGAAATATGGTGCTACAAGAGAGGATGCGCAGCACCAAGATGGCCAAGGGAGAAGGAGTGGTGCTTTATCTCACAACGCTCACACAGATTAGAGATGAGCTTGGAGCTGTTGGCTCTAAGACAGTGGATGAGGAGCTAGTTTGGATAGCCCTCAATTGTTTCTCTAAGCCATGGAACACCTTTGTCAAAGGTGTTGTGGCTAGGGAGAAGCTCCCTTATTGGAAAATACTATGGGATGACTTTGTGCGGGAGGAGACCCACATGGGTCAAGGATCAGGCTCATCCAGTAGTGCCCCACAGATTCTAGATGAGGAGGCTCTAGCTCTTACAGGGAAGAGCAAGGGGAAGGCAAAGAGGAAGAAGGTGTTGATGTAATTGTAACTTTGAAATGTATTCAATTGTATTTCTTATATATTGTAACCCGATGTTTATTTCGGGATGTATTGTAATGTACTTGAGTCATTTCATGCCCCAATGTTCCTATCGGGAGTTTCTATAATATAAACAAGTCATGTCAAGTCAAGGTGGGTTACCCTCCTATTGTCTAAGGGTTAAAGTCCCCACAGTTGTGGGGCCCTAGGGTTATTAGACTATCCTAGAGAAGTCGACCCTAGGTGAGTCATTGTAACTCGGGGCAATAGTCCCCACCAATGTGTTAAAGATAACCCTCCTTGTTGGTCGAAGGAGGCAAAGTCCCCACAAGTTGTGGGGCACTAGGGTTATTAGACACTCCTAGAGATGTCAGCTCTAGTAAGTAATTGTTAAGTGAGACCAACATGTTTGAGTGGGTTTCAAGTGAACGAAAGAATATAAATAGAGAGTGAGACTCTCTATTTATCACACACACAATCACTCATTGGGGCACATGAGTGAGAGGAGAAGTTGCTAGGACAAGAGACAGACTGCTACTGTTAGGAGATCATCTTTATGTTTTCAGGTTTTACTTTTGGTGTTGATTCTATCTCTGAGGAATTTGCAGGGTTTTCTCCTTTATGGTTTCCTCGAGGAAATGCTTTGTGTCTCTTGTCTTTTGTGTTTTATTGCTGTGCATGTTATTCTCTCAGTTAAAGATCCTAAAATCATAATGCTAGATTGAATGATAAAAATATAACATGGTATCAGAGCTAACCTGAGAACAAGACATTGTGCAGCTGCAGAAGCTAGGACTTCTTACTTTTTGGGTCTCTCTCCACAATCCATCAGCAAAAGTATGCTAGGGTGACTCTCCATTGAAGGGCGCATCTTTCTGTCGAAGTGGAATTCGATTCTGAGCATTTTTAGTTTTCGGTGCGGGAAATTAGGGCTTTCTACAGAAAATGAATTTTTGAGTGAGCCCGACATAGGATTTCTCTCCTCATCAAAATTGAAGTTTAGAGACCTGGATCAAGTTTTTTGGCTGGGTGAAACTCTAGGAAAGTCAAACCCTAGTTTGACCCCGAGCTAGAAAAACCCTAAATACTAAAAATGTTAAGTGTTGGTACGTTCGCTATATCCCGAGATTGGCAAAGGCTTAGGAGCTGAAAATTGCAAAGGTCGAAGATAAAATCCTGATGTACACTGTGTCCAAACTTTAGCCTCATATTCGCTATATTCTGGGAGATATGATCCCTCCAAGTTAGGGTTCTAGCCTCTTCCATAATTCATCCCTAAACAGGACACCTGGGGAGAATTGCTATATCTTAGGCTAAAAAGGTCCAAATGAAATTTCTGAAGATTTTCCAGAAAGGGCACGGACTTTATTTTCTGTGGTCCGAGTTTCAAACTTAGAAGATGAACCAGTGACACGCGGAAGTCCGTATAACTTCACTGTTCTGAACAGTCCTACAACAAGTCACCTTGGTAAAATGATCATAAGTCCCAATTGGTGAAACTAATTCTGATGAAACCTATGGTGTTGGATCAGGGATATGCGAGGCTACCTCAGTGCGAAGTTTCAGACATAGAGGAGTAGTAATTTCGGAGATACCATAGAAATAGTAACAGGAATTTCTGCAGAAGAAATTGGAAAACTAGAGCTTCCCTCCACTGTTTTCAGAAAAGGAGTACATTGGACAGCTCAACCTGAAGAGATATATCTTTTTATCCAATCAGATCTGAAAGATTCCAAGTTTTGAAAATTAGGGTTTCTTTGACAAACCCTAGATCGACCAGCTTTGGAACCAGGATGGACACCTCAAATCGGTAAGATCTAATCTTTTGCTATTTGCATTTGAGGTTCTCATTTCAAAGTGATATATCTCATCAGCTTGATGATAAGCTTGGTGAAGTTGACAACTTCCAAGCATGGGAGTATATGATCTCTCTGAATAAAATGAATTGGACACCTACATGAGTAGAGAGGTTCCAATTCTAGAGGGAGATGAGGCTCAAATCCTTACACAAAAAGAACTTGATCAAAGCCAAGAAGATCATTGTTGATTTAGTCACGGATCAACTTGTACCACAAATGTCTTCCCTAAAGACACCAAAGATGTTTGATTCCTTGACCAAGCTATTTGAAGGGAAGAACATAAACCAAAATATGACTTTGAGAAAACAATTGAAGAATGTGATGATCCAGAATGTAGAAACCATACAGTCATACTATGCAAGGGTCTCTCAAATCAAAGAACAAATTAAGAAGAAGTGGAGAATGAAGAATTGGTGATAGCCACCTTGAATGGTCTCCCAAAATCATGGGATATATTCATGCGAGGAATGTGTGCCAGAAGAAAGTGAAGAAGAAGCTTGACTCATAATAAGAGAAGAGAAGATGGGAGCAACTGAAGATCGAGCTCTCACCATCCAAAGAAGATCCTTCAACCAATGAGGAATATGAAAATCTCAACTCTTGAAGAAACTCTTATCCATCTTAGCATTTGGATGAGAAACGATGCTATTATGAATGAAGAAGATGATGAAGCTGAAGGCTCAAGAAGGAGTCTACCCACAAAACAAATAAAGATAAGTATTCAATTGTCATTTCATGATATTGTTTTGTTATGCATTTGTTTATATTCAGTTAATGTATTATGCATGATAGAATGTTTGCATTAATGACAGTATACTACTAATATGCATGTAATGGGTAAGTAGCTCATGGTGCTATACAAATCTCCATTGCTACTTACCTAGAATGAAACCTCTTTGCTGACATATTGGATTAGTGCACAATCTCAATATTGTCTTGGTAGAGATGGAAGGCATCTAGAAAAGTTTCTGTGAGATATGGATGAATGTTGTATTGGCTAAAGTAGTTGCATGATCATATATTTATGCATAAGAACTTACCAGTATGAATATTCCTTATGAAATGTTTCTAACCATACAATTGCATTTGACTTATAGGAAAGATCGCGTAAAATTGCCTACAAGCAAAGAAGGATGAGACTTGTTCCGAAGAACAAGTAACGACAATTCAAGATGAAAAATAATATGACAAATGCAGCGACATCATTGATGAAGAAGTAACCAGGAAGAAAGGGAAGACCAGTTCAAGAAGAATGATGTCTAGGATGCAGTATCGTGACAAGTTCATAGTTCCATCATGCAGTAGATGGAAACATCATGGGATATAAGGAAATATTCGTAGCACAAGGCATAAACTACGAAGATACATTTGTAGCCACCAGAAGTTAAGACACATGACAGACAGAAGCATGTGTATAAATGAAAGAAGGCCTTGTATGAACTCAGAAGACACCCATGGGATAACACATACATGATGAGCTTGATGAAGATATTAACCTTTGCTACAAGGTTGAAGATGAAAGTCTATACACTAGATGGATACATAGAATATTAGTAGCATAGGAAGCTACTTGTCACTCCAATACAGAATGTTTCAGTGCATAGAGTACGGAAGACAGAAGGAGTATGATGCTCCGCTTCAGAGGGAGTGACTATAGAATATCCTAAGGTTCGTCATGGTACGACAGGATGGACAGATTACTGATGACTCTAGGCTTTACTAAGAGTAAAGTGGATTCCAACCTTTGCTTCAAGGTTGAAGGAAGAAGACCAGTGATGCTCTTGTTATTTGTCGATGCACTATTTTCTAAGCATGGAGGTATGGACAAGGGAAGTATGTAGTAGAGATCCTGAAGAGGTTCAGGATGATGGACTGCAAGGCCATGACCACACCTATGGAATCGAACATGAAGCTATTGAGTGATGCTTCATCAGAGATGGTTGATGCTACGATATATTGACAGATGATTGGGTCCTTGATGTACCTGACAAATACGAGACCAGATATTTGCTTTGCTGTGAACACATTGAGACATGTTCACCTAATGGTTGCAAAGCATGCAGTAAGGTACCTGAGGGGTATAGTTGATTATGGGCTCAAACATGAGGCGAATCAGAAGACTAACCTGGAGGGTTATGAGGATTCGTATTGGGAAGGCAGTGCCATTGATAGGAAGAGCAATTCGAGGTGCTACTTCAGTATGAGATCAAGTGTAATCTTTTGATTTGGCAGGATGGAGTCCTACATGGAGCTGAGTACAACTGAGGCAAAAGATGTTGCCACTTGCTATTTGGGAGAGAGGAGCAGTGAAGCTTCAGTATGTGACCAAGATCAAGATCTCTCGAAAGAGGGAGTTCTAGCATAGTCAGTGAGATAGGTTGTCTAAGCATAAATCCTGGCGAAGCTCATAGGTTGCTCAAACATAAACGGTCCTGTAGGTTGTCCTCAAATGTAATCAGTCCTGGAAAAGCTCGCAGGTCATCCTTGGACGTAATCAGCCCTGATGTGATTCTATGCTAGAAATGCCCAAAGTGAAGTTTGAGTACTTCAGGGAGAAGCTTGGTGTTCTCCATATCGAGGTTCCCTCCAAGAGGAAATGATGAGACCTAGAACCATTCTGACGAGTAGGTCAGATGTAAGGGCTGAGCCATTCTATCATGGTGAGAGGATTGGTTCCTTCCATGTTAGATATGAGTGATGAGCCATTCTGATGTGACTGTAGGATTGGTTCCTACATGATTAGATATAAGGGCTATTTCCATTCTTGGAATGGAGGTTCCTAGTCAGTTACCAGGAATACTTGGTCTAGGACTAAGGACCTTTCTGATACGACTATAAGATGTGTTCTTGCATGATCAGATGTGAGCACATGGCCATTCTGATGTGATTGAGGGATGTGTTCCCACTTGATTAGATACAAGGGCTGTTGCCATTCTTTGAATGGAGGTACCTGGTCAGTTACCAAGAAAACTCAGTCTGGGACTGAGGGCCGTTCTGAAACGACTGTAAGATGTAGTCTTACATGATCAAATGTGAGCTCATGGCCATTCTAATGTGATTGAGGGATTGGTTCCCACTTGATCAGATATAAGGGCTGATTCCATTCTCTGGGAGAATGGAGGCACCTAGTCAGTTACCAGGAAAGTTCAGTCTAGGACTGGGGGCGATTCTGATATGACTGTGGTATGTGTTCTCACATGATCAGATGTGAGTGTAGGGCCATTCTGAAAAGTAGGTCAGATATAAGTGTTGGGCCATTCTGACGAGTAGGTCATATATAAGTGTTGTGCCTTTCTAACGAGTAGGTCAGATGTAAGGGCTGGGGCCATTCTGACATGGGAGAGGATGAGGTTCCTTCCATGGTCAGATGTAAGGGTTGGGCCATTCTGACATGGTGAGGGGATTAAGTTCCTCTCATGGTCAAATGTGAGTGTTGGGTGTTCCTTTCTGACGAGTCAAGGTCAAATGTAAGTGCTGGATGGGCCATTCTGACTTAGGGTCAGATATAAGCGCTAAAGAAGACCTACATGGAGGTTAGGCCAACACCCAGCATGAAAAAGGGCTGGCTCTGTAGAACTTCTTATGACGAGAAGAATCTTGAGATAGCACCCATGATGATTTCAGTGATGATGATCCAGAAATGATGATTCAGGTCGAGTGATGATCCAGATCGAGTGATGATCCAGATCTAGTGATGATGTCCAGTGATGATCCAGATCGAGTGATGATGTCCAATGATGATCCAGATCCAGCGATGATCCAGATCCAGTGATGATGATCCAGATCCAGTGATGATCCAGATCCAGAGATGATGATCCAGATCGAGTGATGATCCAGATCCAAATGAAGATGACTTGAAGATGAAAATGACTTGAAAATGACGAGAACTCAATGATGATCTAGATGATACAGAGAAGAAGACTTGTGTTGATAAACTATGTCGAGAGAATACCTTCCTAGTTAAGAGGGAGTGTTGATGTAATTGTAACTTCGAAATTTATTCGCTTGTATTTCTTATATATTGTAACCCGATGTTTATTCTGGGATGTATTATAATGTACTTGATTCATGTCATGCCCCGATGTTCCTATCGAGAGTTTTTATAATATAAAAAAGGCATGTCAAGTCAAGGTGGGTAACCCTCCTATTGTCTAATGGTTAAAGTCCCCGCAATTGTGGGAATTCCCCGTAGTTGTGGGGCCCTACGGTTATTATACTATCCTAGAGAAGTTGACCCTAGGTGAGTCATTGTAAGTCGGGGAAATAGTCCCCACCATTGTGTTAAGGATTACCCTCCTTGTTGGTCGAAGGAGGCAAAGTCCCCACAAGTTGTGGGGCACTAGGGTTATTAGACACTCCTAGCGATGTCGACTCTAGTAAGTAATTGTTAAGTGAAGCGGACATGTTGGAGTGGGTTTCAAGTGAACGAAAGAATATAAATAGAGAGAGAGACTCTCTATTTATCACACACACACTCACTCATTGGGGCGCATGAACAAGAGGAGAAGTTGCTGGGACAAGAGAGAGACTACTATTGTTGGGAGATCATCTTTATGTTTTCGGGTTTTACTTTTGGTGTTGATTCTATCTCTGAGGAAGTTGCAGGGTTTTCTCCTTTATGGTTTCCCCGAGGAAATTCTTTGTGTCTCTTGTCTCTTGTGTTTTATTGTTGTGCATGTTATTCTCTCAGTTAAAGATCCTAAGATCATAATGCTAGCTTGAATGATAAAAATCTAACAGAAGGATGGTAAGAAGAACCTTGACGTGTCAAAGGTCAGGTATTTTATCTACCACAAGCAGGGAAAATTTTCCTCCCAATGCCCAGACAGGAAGAAGAAGAGTAACACTCAGATGGTTGGATTTGTAGAGGTGGATGAGTTCAGCAGGAACTTTGATGATGAGTTCTGCTTGATATCTTGCATGGAAATCACCACAGGGAGCAGCATATGGTACATCGACAATGGAGCATCTAGTCATATGACTAGACAAAAGAGATTCTTCAAAGACTTACAGGAGGGTGGAACAAGTATCCACGTTCAGCTGGGTGATGATGCGTGGTATCAGGCGCAGGGAGTTGGCACTGTTTTGTTTGAGAGGGATTCTGGCAAACCCCTCAGTTTTGTTGATGTGTTGTATGTTCCAGGACTAACAAAGAACCTTATATCAGTCTCCACTCTGGAGGACAAGGGATATCAAATGAAGTTCCGTGAGAATAGAGTATATATCAGGCCCAAGGGGTCAGATAGGATCTTGGATCGAGTGATTGGCAGGAGGAATGGGAAAGTGTACAAACTACACTTTGAGCCTACAAAGGCTCTAGTTAGCAGTAGCAGTAGCAGTCAAGGTGAGTTGTGGCATAGGAGGATGGCACACTTACACCATGGAGCACTGAAGCATTTGGGATAGGCAGTCATTGGAGTTCCTCAGGTACAGGAGGAAAAGCATAACCACTGCAAGGGTTGTGCTTTGGGGAAGAACATCAAGAAGCCTTTCCCACAGAGTGAGCACAAGTCTAAGGAGCCCTTGGACTTGATGCATTCTGATGTATGTGGACCTATGAGTGTCCATTCATTTAGTGGTTACAGTTACTCCGTAACCTTCATTGATGACTATTCCAGGAAAACCTAAATCTATTTCCTGAATGCCAAGTCAAAGGTCTTTGAGAGGTTTCGAGAGTTCAAGACTCCTATGGAGAACCAAACAGGAAAGAATATTCAAGTGTTGAGAACAGACAACAGGGATGAGTACACCTCCAATGAGTTCATGGAGTATTTTTTGGCAGAAGGGATCAAGAAGGAGCACACTGTGTCCCATACCCCACAGCAGAATGGAGTTGTAGAGGGGAAGAACATGACGATGGTTGAAGCAGATAGGGCCATGCTATTTGATCAGGGATTACCACTATTCCTATAGGCCGAGGCATACAAGACTGCAGTATATACATTCAAAACAGGTGTCCCCATACAGCTTTAGGGAGGAAGACACCATAGGATGTCTTCACAGGCACCAGGCCAGATGTGAGTCACATTCACATATTCGGCAGTGTCTGCTATTGTCATGTTCATGTTAACAATAGGAAGAAGTTGAACCCTTCTGGAGAGAAGGGGTTACTTGTTGGTTACAGCAAGATTTTGAAGGCATATAGAGTTTACATTCCTGCTCGCAAGAGGATCATTGTGATCAGGGATGTCCAGTTCGATGAGGACAGGGCCTTGCGGAGATCTCTGAACCTACCAGCAAAGCAGCAGCCAATATAGGAGTCGGGGGTCAAGTTGGAGGAGCCAGATGTATAGGTACATGTACAGACACAGAGCACAGGTTCTATGGTCAGAGGGAGTCAGGTGGACAGGATCCTACAATCATTGACTTGGAGGTTGAGTTGTAGCAGGAGATGGATATCCAGCATCCGCAGGAGGTTGATAGTAGGCCAAGACTTAAGTGGTTTAGGTCCACAGTATAGGATTCCAGGCAGGTAGATCCTCCACAGACCTATTTTAGACGGAGTGTACCACCGGAGAGGCTTAGTTACATGGCACTGATGACAAAGTTGATTAAATCTGAACCTTCTAGATTCGGGGAGGCTGCACAACATGATGTGTGGTAGGAGGCTATGGTTGATGAGTATGACTCCATTATGAAAAACCAGGTATGGGAGGTTGTGCTGAGGCCATAAGGGAAAAAGGTGGTGGGATCCAGATGGATCTACAAGGTGAAGCATGCAGCAGATGGAAGCGGGGATAAGTACAAGGCTTGCTTCGTGGAAAAGAGGTTTTCATAGAAGGAGGGCATTGATTATGAGGAGACCTTCACCCCTATTGCCAGGTATTCTTCCATTCGGACCATTATCTCACTAGCAGCTGAGATGGGTTGGTGTGTCCATCAGATGGACGTCAAGACTGCCTTCCTCAACGGAGTGATAGAGGAGCAAGTATATATTGAGCAGCCAGAGGGGTTTGATGTGGAAAACAGGGAGACACATGTATGCAGGTTGCATCGAGCTCTTTACAGGCTCAAGCAGGCTCCTCAAGCATGGAACTTGAGGATTGACAACTATCTACGAGAGATGGGATTTCAGCGGAGTGAGGCTGACCACAACATGTACTTCTTGATAGGTGATGTGCCTCTCATATTAGTCCTATATGTGGATGATCTATTTTTGACAGGAGATGAGAGGTTGATTGGATACTGCAAATCCAACCTTGTAGCGGAGTTTGAGATGAAGGACCTTGGGTTGATGCATTACTTTCTGGGCTTGGAGGTTTGGTAGAGAGATGGATGCTTCTTCATCGGACAAGGGAAGTATGCAGTAGAGTTCCTGAAGAGATTTAGGGTGGAGGACTGCAAGCCTGTCGCCATATATCTAGTTTCCAACTAGAGGAAGATTGATGCATCGGGGTCAGACAGATTTGATCCTACCTTGTATCGTCATCTTATCGGATCGCTTATGTATCTAGTCAACACTCGACCAGACATCAACTTTGCAGTCAACTCTTTGAGTCAGTTCATGGTGGACTCTCGGATAGTGCAATGGACGGCTACGAAGCACTTACTTTGCTACATCAGAGGTACAGTGGAGTATGGATTAGTTTATGAGTGCAGGGGGAGTGTACAGTTAACAGGTTTCACAGATGTTGACTAGGCAGGATGTGTAGAGGATCGGAAGAGTACTTCAAGTTGTTTCTTCAGCATTGGATCAGGGTTTGTCTCTTGGTTCGGTAGGAAGCAGAAGTCAGTTGCATTGAGCTAAACAAAGGCTGAGTACATGGAAGCCACATGATTGCTTGTGAGCGTATGTGGCTGAGGAAGTTACTTTCAGGGTTGTTTGAGTGTGAGCTAGAGGCTACAGTAGTTCACTATGACAATCAGAGTGGCATCAAGCTATTTGAAAATCCAATGTTCCATGATCGAAGAAAACACATAGACATCAGGTACCACTTCTTAAGAGATTGCGTTCAGAGGGGAACCATTCAGTTGGAGTACATACAAACAGATGAGCAGGTGGTGGACATTTTCACCAAGGCACTTTGCAGACAAAGTTTTGTGAAGTTCAAGGATAAGTTGGGGTTGCTACTGAATCCCTTCCTCGTTGAAAGGGGGGGTTAAACTAGTAGCAACAAGGAAGGTCTTCCTACATGCATGTGTTCTTGCATGCAAAAGACTTAAATTAGGAAACCAGATGTATTTAATTTACTTTTCCTAAGCTTACTTTGGAAAATAAATTAAAGTGATCTAAATTAACTTTAGTGAAACACTAGTTAAAGTGAAAGTGAAATTAGGGTTTTTGCTTTACCACTAGTTAAAGTGAAAGTGAAATTAGGGTTTTCACTTTACCTAAAGTTATAAAAGAGAAATCAATTGGTGGAGAGGACACGCACACTTGTATTCTGACAGAGACAGGATACAGACAGGTAGAGAAAGCCAGACAGAGGATTTAGCTGGGAAGAGGGAGGAGCGAGCAGCAGGATCACCGAGTTTCGTATAGTTAGGTCGTACACTCACACAGGAGGGTGTTGAGGTTTAGCTAGGATTTGCCCAATGATTCTGCCAGATACTGTATTCACCAGGTTTGGGTGAACTTGCAATGATTGTAAAACTTCCATATTTTCTCACACTAAAATCTATATCTGACTGCTGCATCAGTTTTCCCATCTTGGGTTTTTTCGGGGGTTTCCATACACAAAATAATAGTGTTAATATTGTGATGTGATGTTGTGATTTATTTCTTAGTTTTATATTTCGCTGCATATTGTAAAAGATACTCATGTGTGGTTATCAATAGAGATTTTGAATGCACTGTTAGCCCTAGTTTGAATATTAAAGGAAAATTTACACACCCTAGGTTGATTTCGAAATTGGATTGGACATTTTCTATGTTCATCAATCTATTTTGGACCATTGTATTGTTTTGCACCATTGATGTTTCCAAGTGTTTTGTCATTCCAATTATTGCAGCTAAGAAGTCATTTGAAAGCTCAAATGTGGCCTTTGACTTAGGTTCAAGTTTGGGTTTAATAGATGTTGGCTTAGCCATTGATTCAAGCCTATGGGCTTCAATCCATTCTTTGTCAAGTTTCCTAGCCTTATCTTAGGCATCTTGCAAGTATGTGGGTTTGGCATGGATAAGAAATAACTTGAATTGCCCTTGGTATATTTATGTAATACAAACAAATTATTTCCTCTAGAGGAGCAAATTTAGTAGGAATATCACTAACTAGCCTATTAAGTTTTGCATTAAGCTCATTCAAACTCTCATTTTCATTTCTTTTTATAGAGCTCAAGGCATTCAACATGCATTTTGGGTCCTTATTCTCTTGCCATCTACCAAAGAAACGTTGAATTTTTAGCATTAGCATAAACTTTAAAAATTTGCAAATGAATTTAACCAAATCAGCAGCACGGTAAAAAACACATTCATCACATCAACATACATGGACACAATATTTTTCACTGGGGAAACATTCAAAGTACAAAAACCCCAAAAGCATTAATAGCTCATCTCGTGAATGAGATGACTTAGAAAATTCTTCAAAAAGTTCCTCAATTTTAGAATTTCAAAAATTTCCCAAATTAGGGCTTTTTCAAAAATAGAAATTTTCTCTCTCCTGTCTGCAAAAACCAGACTGTCCATGTCAGATCTAAAAATACCTGACCGATGTACCTTGCTGCCGTATAGCTGTAAGGTCATACGGATCTGATTGTACGGCTGCCTGTTGTTGATGTATTTGTAACTTCGGAATGTATTCACTTGTATATCTTATATATTGTACCCTGATGTTTATTTCGGGAAGTGTCTGTAATGTATTTGAGTCGTGTCATGCCTTGATGTTCCTATCGGGAGATTCAATAATGTAAACAAGTCATGTGAAGTCATTGTGGGTAACCCTCCTATTGATCAAGGGTTAAAGTCCCTACAGTTGTGGGGCCCTAGGGTTATTAGACTCTCCTAGAGAAGTCGGCCCTAGTGAGTTATTGTCAAGTCAGGAATTAGTATAAATAGAGAGTGAGCCTCTCTATTTAACACACACTCACTCACACTCAGTTGTAACGCATAGCCGATAGAGAAGAAGTTGCTGGGACTAGAAAGAAAGAGACTACTGCGGTCGGGAGATCATCTTACTGTTTTTGGGGTTTTGTTTTTGGTGCCGATTCTATCTCTAAGAAAGTTGCAGGGTTTTCTCCTTTATGGTATCCCCGAGGAAGAACATTGTGTTCATTGTTTCTTGTGTTTGATTGATGTGCTTGTTATTCTCTCAATCAAAGATCATAATATAATGCTAGCTTGAATGATAAAAATCTAACACAGTATCAGAGCTAACCTTAGAAGAAGACACTATGCAGCGGCGGAAAACTAGGGCTTCCTACTTTTTGGATCTCTCTCCACATATTTTCAGAAAAAGAAGGTTGGGATGACTCTCCTCTCTAAGGCACATCTTTCTGTCGAAGCAAAATCTAATTCTAATCATTTTCAATTTTTGACCCGACACTACTGCCGAAAATTAAGGCTTTCCACAGAATTGGAATTTTTAAGTGAGCCCAGGCCTGGATTGATCTCCTCCTCAAAATCTAAGTTTAGAGATCAAGATCAAAGTTTTTGGTTGGACAAAACTTCAAAAAAGTCAAACCCTAATCTACTCCTGAACCAGCTCTGCAGAATTTCAGCTCCAGATCCAGATCCGACATCTTAACTTGGTAAGATCTAAATCTTTTGTATTTCCATTTGAGGTTCTTAATTAAGATGTCTCATCATACCAAGCTTGATGAAAAGCTTGAGGGAGTTGATAACTTCTGAGCCTGGAAGTATAGGATCTCCCTGGTCCTGGAAGAAAATGAGTTGGACTCCTACATCAATGAGGAGGTTCCAGTTCCAGAGGGAGATGAGGCTAGGGCCTTACACAAAAAGAAGTTGGTCATGGCTAAGAGGATTATTTCTGATTCAATCAAAGATCACCTCATACCATAGGTGTCCTCCCTATAGACACCTAAAGCTATGTTTGATTCCCTGACCAAACTGTTTGAAGGAAAGAACATAAACCGGAAAATGACTTTGAGGAACCAGTTGAAGAATGTGAAGATCCAGAATGTGGAGACCATACAATCATACTTCACAAGGGTCTCCCAGATCAAAGAACAACTTGAAGCAGTGGATGAAGAAGTGGAGAACGCAGAGATTGTAATGACCACCTTGAATGGTCTCCCTAGATCATGGGACTCCTTTATTCAAGGGATCTGTGCCAGAAAGAAGTTAGTCAAATTTAGCAGACTATGGGAAGAATGCTGTCAAGAAGAAGCTCGGATAGCAACTTGAGAAGAAAATATGGGAAGTGAAGATCAAGCTCTCATAGTACACTCCAAGAAAAGCAAAAGAAGTTCTCATCACCCCAGAGGTAAGCACTTCCATAAAAACAACACTAGAAAATATTTGTCTAAAATCAGATGTTATACATGTGATGAAGTAGGACACTATGCAAAAGATTGTCCTAAAAGCAAAAATAAGAAGAAGGGAAACAAGAGAAGACATCATGCTCATGCTGCAGAGGATGATGAACCTTCCACAAAGAGAATCAGACAAGAAAGTGATGAGGAATATGTCTTGATTTCTGCTCTCATGGGAAACATCACACATGGAAGCAATGATTGGCTTATAGACATTGGGGCTTCCAAACATATGACAGGATTCAAAGAATCCTTTGTGAAACTATCATAACATGAATCACCCCACAAGGTGAAACTTGGAGATGACTACCAGTATCCAATAAAAGGTAGTGGGGAATCCTTTTATAAGCTAGAATCTGGAAAGTCTATGAAGATGAAAGATGTATTATTTGTACGACTAAAGAAGAACCTCCTCTCCATATCTGCATTGGATGCAAAAGGCATGAGGGTTGCATTTGTAGATGGCCAAGTTCTCATGTGGCCAAAGGGAAAGACTATTGATGATGCAGTAGTAATTGGGGAACAAGAGGGAGGTCTATATAAATTGAATGGCCATCCAAAACAAGCCTTGATCCATGACATAGTAGAGCCAAATGAACTTTGGCATAGAAGGCTTGCACATGTGCACTACAGAGCACTACCTCTTGCAAACAAAGTTGTTGAAGGACTTCCAGAAATCCAGTCAAAACATGACGGTGTCTGCAAAGGATGTGCGAAAGGAAAAAACACAAAGAAGACATTTCCAAGTAACGAGAGCAAGCCAAAAGGAATCTTGGAAATCATTCACTCCAATGTATGTGGTCCGATGTCATCCAGTTCATTAAGCGGGTATGTATACTATATTTCTTTTATTGATGATTTCTCTAGGAAGACATGGATATACTTCTTAAAGAACAAAGATGAAGTATTTAGCAAGTTCAAGGAATTCAAAGCCTTGATCAAGAACCACACTAAAAATAAGATCAAGACCTTTCGATCAAATAATGGTGGATAATTCACATCAAATGAATTCAAAGCATTATGCAAAGATTCAGGGATTAAGAGGGAGTTAACCACTCCATATAATCCACAACAGAATGGGGTTGCTGAAAGGAATAATAGAACGATCATGGAAGCGACAAGGTCCATGCTTCATGATCAAGATATTCCCATGCATCTATGGGCAGAAGCTGCCAGAACTGCGGTATATGTACAGAACCGTACTCCACACAGAGTACTTGAGAACAAGACCCCTGAAGAAGTCTTCTCCGGTAAGAAACCAGAAGTTAGCCATCTTAGAATATTCGGCTGTCCAGTATACATACACATTCCGAAAGAAAAGAGGACAAAGTTAGATCCTTCAGGAAGGAAGGCTATATTTGTGGGATACTCTGAAAGCTCGAAGGCTTACAGAATATACTTCCCAGGATCCAAGAAGATCGACATCAGCAGGGACGTAACATTTGACGAAGACTCAACTTCCAACAAATCCAGAAAGAGACCTATTGAATATCTTGAAGAAATAGAAGCACCCAGAATTCATGACACAACCATGAATGAAGAAATTCAAGAAGATCGAGACTTAGAACAACCTCAAGAACATGTAGATCCACCTCAGGAGAAGAATCCTCACAAGAGGAAACCTGCTTGGGTACGAGAAGCTATCCAAGGTGCAGAAAGATATGAGCCTCCAAAAGAAAATCACAGAGAAAGAAAAAGGACCAAGTCCTGCTTCGGGTATGTAACCTTATTATGTGACTTCATCGATAGAGAACCTTCCAACTATGAAGAAGTAGCAGAAAGCAAAGAATGGAAGGATGCTATGATCGAAGAGTATCAATCAACCATGAAGAATGATGTCTGGGATATTGTCCCAAGACTAGAAGGGAAGTCTGTTGTAACTTCCAAATGGATCTACAAAATCAAGCATGCTGCAGATGGTAGCATACAGAAATATAAAGCAAGATTTGTGGCTCGTGGCTTCTCCTAGAAAGAAGGAATAGATTATGAAGAAACTTTTGCACCTGTAGCCAGATACACTTCCATTAGATCAGTACTTGCTTTAGCTGCAGTAATGAAATGGAAGATACACCAGATGGATGTCGAGACTACTTTCTTGATTGGTGTAGTGGAAGAGGAAGTGTATGTGGAGCAGCCACTTGGTTTTGAGACACATGACAGGGAATATCATGTGTGTAAATTAAAGAAAGCCTTTTACGGTTTGAAATAGGCACTCAGGACATGGTACAACAGAATTGACAGCTTTCTATCCAGTTTGGACTTTACCAAGAGTAAAGTAGATTCCAACCTTTACTACAAGGTTGAATATGGTAACCCAGTAATACTCCTACTGTATGTAGATGATTTGTTTGTAACAGGTGTGGATGGGTTGATTGTTGATACGAAGAGGAAGCTTGCTGCCGAGTTTGAAATGAAATACTTGGGTATGATGCACTATTTTCTATGGATGGAGGTGTGGCAGAATGCGGATGGAAACTTCTTGGACAAGGGAAGTATGCAGTAGAGATCCTGAAGAGATTCAGGATGATGGACTATAGGCCATGACCACACCTATGGCATCAAACCTGAAGCTATTGAGCGATGCTTCATCAGAATTGGTTGATGCTACGATGTATCATCAGATGATTGGGTCCTTGATGTACCTGATGAATACGAGACTGGATATTTTCTTTGCTGTGAACACCTTGAGCCAGTTCTTGACAGATCTGAGACATGTTCACTTGATTGCTGCAAAGCATATTCTTAGGTACCTGAGGAGTACAATTGATTATGGGCTCAAGTATAAGGTGAATCAGAAGATTAACCTGGAGGGTTATGTTGATTCATATTGGGCAGGCAGTGCCATCGATAGGTAGAGCACTTCAGGGTGCTACTTCAGTATGGGATCAGGTGTGATCTCTTGGTTTAGTAGGAAACAGTCTTGCGTGGCATTGAGTACAGCTAAAGCAGAGTATGTCGCAGCTTGTTCAGCTAGTTGTGAGGCAGTATGGATAAGGAAGCTACTGTCTAATTTATTTGATCTCCAGTTGGATGCTACTTGTATATATTGCGACAACTAGAGTTGTGTGAAGTTGTCAAAGAACCCGGTGTTCCATGACAAGTCGAAGCATATCGAGATCAAATATCACTATATCAAGTATATGGTGTAGAGAGGAGTAGTGAAGCTCCAGTATGTTGCAACGGATGAACAGATAGATGATGTGTTGATGAATCCATTGGCCAGAGTGAAGTTTGAGTACTTCAGGGAGAAGCTTGGTGTTCTCCAGATCGAGGTTTCCCCCAAGGGGAAGTGATGAGTCTGTGATCCATTCTGACATGGTGAGAGGATTGGTTCCTTCCATGGTCAGATGTAAGGGTTGAGCCATTCTGTCATGGTGAGAGGATTGGTTCCTTCCATGTCAAATATGAGTGATGAGCCATTCTGATGTGACTGTAGGATTTGGTTCCTACATGATCAGATATAAGTGTTGAATGCCATTCTCTGAATGGAGGCACTTGGTCAGTTACCAGGAATACTCAACCTAGAGATGAGGACCATTATGATGTGACTGTAGGATTGGTTCCTACATGATCAAATATAAGTGCTGAATGACATTCTCTGAATGGATGGTCAGTTACCAGGAATACTCAGTCTGGGTTTGAGGGCCATTCTAATATGACTGTGGGATGTGTTCTCACATGATCAGATATAAGTGCAGGGCCATTCTGATGTGATTAAGGGATGTGTTCCCACTTGATCAAATATAAGGGCATATGCCATTCTCTGGGAGAATGGAGGCACCTAGTCAGTTACCAGGAATCCTCAACCTGGGGTTGAGAGCCCTTTCGACATGTAGGCTGGATTGGTTTCTTGCATGGTCGAATGTAAGTGCAGAGCCCTTTTGACATGTAGGCTGGATTGGTTCCTCGCATGGTCGAATATAAGTGCTGAGCCCTTCCATGGATGATAGATGGTGTTTCCTATCATGCCAGTGGATGTGAGTGTCGTGCCTTTCCACAAATGATAGTAGTTGTGTCCTATCATGCTGGTGGATGTGAGTGCTGAGCCTTTTCACAAATGGTAGTAGGTGTGTCCTACCATGCTGGTGATTGTAAGTGATGTGCCTTTCCACATATGATAGTAGTTGTGTCGTATCATGCTAGTGGATGTGAGTGCTGAGCCTTTTCACAAATGGTAGTAGGTGTGTCCTACCATGCTAGTGATTGTAAGTGCTATGCCTTTCCACAGATAGTAGTAGGTGTGTCCTACCATGCTGGTGGATGTGAGTGTTGTGCCTTTTCACAGATGATAGTAGTTGTGTCCTATCATGCTGGTTAATGTAAGTGTTGTTCCTTTCTGACATGGTGTTGGATGTGTTCCTCTCATGGTCAGATGTGAGTGCTAGCCATTCTGACTTAGGGTCAGATATAAGCACTGAAGAAGACCTACATGGAGGCTAGGCCTACAACCAGCATGAAAAAGGGCTGGCTCTGTAGAACTTCCTGTGAAGAGAAGAATCATGAGATAGCACCTGTGATGATGACCTAGTGATGATCCAGATCTAGTGATGATGATCCAGATGCAAGATGAAGATGACGAGATGATCCAGTTGATACAGAGAAGAAGACCAATGCTGAGAAATTGTGTCAAGAGAATACCTTCCTAGTTAAGAGGGAGTGTTGATGTATTTGTAACTTTGGAATGTATTCACTTGTATATCTAATGTATTGTACCCCGATGTTTATTCTGGGAAGTGTCTGTAATGTATTTGAGTCATGTCATGCCCTGATGTTACTATCGGGCGATTCAATAATGTAAACAAGTCATGTCAAGTCTGTAGTCCGCCGATTGCACACCAGCAGCAGCAATCTTTCAAAATTTGTCTCCTCACTTAGGAAAGTGGGAGAGGTGTGACCTTGGGGGCAAGCACAGAGCTAGGTACTGTCACCTACTCCTAGCTCCTCCGTTTAGGCTAACTCCTAACGAAGCCAAGGGGGGTAGTCCCTACAAAAGAGTTTCTATGGCTCTTAAGTTGTTAAAGTGTTTTGATTAGTTGCGGATGTGGATGGGTGTTGTTTAGGAGTTATTATGATTTGAAGTGTTTGTTTATTATGAATATGACACTAAATCAAAAGCAATCCACGTTGCTAACAAGAGATTACAAAGATAAGCAAAAATTCCAGACCTTAATAGTGCATTCAGAGAAAGAAATTATGATAAACCATAGACCATTGATCAAATAATATGATTATGCAAATTTAAAAGGACCAGTGCCTTATGGAGTCAATGAAGCTGAAATGCGCCAGAGAATTAAACACAAGTCTAGAAATCAAGCTAGTGAATGTTAGGTGATGCGAGTGCTCTTGGTAGGTTTTAAGGTTTTTATGTGTTCTTGATTAAGGTGTCAACGAAGGTTTAACAAAGCCGGGAGACTCTTCTAAGTTTCCTCCGTTTAAGACATGTCGGGCCTGCCCAGTATCCCAGGCTGATATTGTCAAGTGACCAGCTAGCCGAGAATCTAATCCAGCGGGAGGTTCCGACGCCTCTACTAGGAAGTACTTTGGAAGAATCCCTACAACGCCGGTGCATTGGTTACGAGGTGTTAATTATTATTAGGTTACTCTTGTAGGGTTTAAAGATCCAGTGCCGTTTTTGGGTACTCCGATCTGAGATCGGTCAGAGCATACTCCGGCAAGGAGGGAAGGAGTTAATTAATTAAAGGGGTGTGTGTTGCAAGTTTTATTAAATTAATTAATTAGGACTCTCCGACAGAGAGTGCTCTTGACCCCGTCTTATGACAGTGGTTCAAGAGACTTATCTAATCTAAGATGCCTAATGCAGAGATATGCAGTTCTATGAATGCTCTCCGATAGAGAGTGTTCTTGACTTGTGTTACTGCAAGTTCAAGAGTCTTACTTAAATTGTTAAACTTGAAAAAGACAGAACATAAAAAATCTAACTACCCAAGAGTCTCTTTCAGGCTTTTTAGGGCCCTAATCGGGAAAGCAAGGGGGTAAGTATACAGTAAGAACTCATTCAATATTTAATCAAACAGTCAAATCAGTACTTTTACTTCATTTTCAAAACATAATGAATTAATCAAAACATGAACTACTTGATTATGATTATGCAACTTATCCTACCCTATCCTATCATTAGCAATTTAAACCAAAAAATGAAAAGCATGACAATGAGACGATACACGCTTCCCCCAAATGGGGGAAGAAGGGTGTGGGAGCCGTAATCCCACTCGTTTTTTTATTAATTTTTACAATTTTGATGGCTTTTATTTTTTGCTTTTGTCTTGGAAGAACATGGAGAGAAAGGGATAGAGAGAAGAGGGAAGATTTGTCTTTTTTGTTCTTGCTTGCTTCCTTGCTTGCTTAAGGCCCTTTGCGATTTTCTCGATTCTTCCTGCAAATAAGAGCTTTAAACAATTCAAATGTTATGTATTACTGAAAAATTTAAAGACAAACTACAAACTAAATTCTCAAAAAAGAGGGTAAAAACCAGCGGTGAAAGAAAAGGAAAGAGAGGAGAAAAACGAAGAAAAGGGAGAGAGAAAAGGTAAAAAAGAGGGCTGTCCTAAATGTGAAAAAGAGGGCTGTCCAAAGGCAAAAAGAGGGCTGTAAAACAGTAAAAAAAAGGGCAGTGAACAGTCAAAAGAGGGCTGTCCACAAGGAGGAAAAAGAGGGCTGTAAAACAGTAAAAAAAAAGGGCAACGAACAGTCAAAAGAGGGATGTCCACAAGGAGGAAAAAGAGGGCAGCGAACAATCAAAAGAGGGCTGTCCACAAGGAGGAAAAAAAGGGCTGTCCAAAGCATGAAAAAGGGGGTAAAAACTAGGTAAAATGAGAGCTGTCCAACAAGAAGAAAAGGAGTGGTAAAAAGAATAAAATGGTGCAGCGATGAAGAAAAGATAAGAAAGGGAAAAACCAAGAAAGGAGGAAAAGGATAGCAAACAAGAAAAACAAGGGGATCAAGGAGAAAAAAGAGAACTAGAAGAGGAAATTTTGGTAACCAAGAAAGTATTTGAAATTATGGATGGAACCCAAGAGAGAGAGCTAGACTCCCAGCTTTCTTTTTGTATTTTGAAGAAGAAGATCTTTGTAGGTCCTGCAATGAATGTGTTAGATTAAAAATTTTG
>LPNX010936273.1:720823-774249 GCA_001517045.1 Pseudotsuga menziesii | reverse complement strand
AACAGGCTGAGCGGAAGGTGAAACCCAACCGCCATGTACTTTGTATAAATACAGGCATTTGCATTGGAAATGGATATAGAATCGGGAGTTATTACCATCAATTACTCTTCTAGACTTACCTTTCTTCCTCTTGTAGGTAATCCTACCAGCATTTGTAGTTGGCTCTTCTGTGACATTAAGAACAATGTCATCCAAGTTGTTCTCATTAAGAATGGCTGTCAACCTGGCCTTCCAGGAATTGAAGTTTGTTGAACCAGAAAGCTTCTCTTCCGGTTTGAAACCAACGGTAGCCATCTCTGTCACTTATCCAAATGTTAGATCTGCAAATTTTATTCCAAGATCTAGTGAGAAACAACAGCAATGTCCCTTTACTATGTTTTCACATGCTAAGCTCTGATACCATGTTTAATTTTTAGCATTAGCATAAACTTTAAAAATTTGCAGATGAATTTAAACAAATCAGCAGTGCAGTAAAAAACACATTCATCACATCAGCACACATGGACACAATATTTTTCACTGGGGAAACCTTCAAAGGACAAAAACCCCAAAAGCATTAATAGCTCATCTTGTGAATGAGATGACTTAGAAAATTCTTCAAAAAGCTCCTCAATTCCAGAATTACAAAAATTTCCCAAATTAGGGCTTTTTCAAAAAACAGAAATTTTCTCTCGTGTCTGCAAAAATCAGACTGTCCACGTCAGATCTAAAAATACCTAACTGGTTGTACCTTGCTGCTGTACAGCTGTACGGTCGTACGGATCTGATTTTACGGCTGCCCGTTGACTGTTTTAGGCTGCACATTGACTATTTTGCTGCTCGGCTTGTCTTTTCTTTCTGCCCAGAGAGAGAAAGATGGACAACCCGTGAGGAGAGAGAAAGGGAAAATAAGGCTGCCCCAAAAACAAAATGTTGAAGGTGGTTTTCCACAAAGTGCTGAAGATTGATTTTTTGATAAAAACCCTAGCTGAGGGTTTGCTGGAAATGAATGCCCTAGCTAAGGAAAAAACAATCTTCAAGAAGACTTCATTAAAATAGCAGCATCACCTGTGAGAGAAAACTTGTGTGTTGTAAATGAGAAGACTTGGTAATCTTTTATAGCCTTTGTTCACCTGTAAGTGGACAAGATTAGGAAAAATAAAAATAATAAAGGTACTTTTACCAAAAAAAAGATACTTTTATTTTTCCTTTGACTTTTACCAAAAGTTCTTATTTAACTTTGATTCCACCTATGGTACAAAAGTCTTTATTTAAATTGATTTTTGACTTTGACCTTTTTCCAAGTGCCCCTATGGTCATTACCTGTGGTACCTTTTTTATTTCAAAAGTACATCATCATAAACCAAGAGAGTTATTAATGCTTTTACCTCACACACTTTGTGACACCTAGATCTGGTACTAGGGTAACTTAACCAAGGGTAGCTAATCCTTGGAGAAGCACACCAAGCCCATAGATCAAGGGTCAAAGTGCCACACACATGCTTAGACCTAGTCTAGGGCTTACAATGTCTTCATTCTCCAAGAGAATGGCTACTCAGAACTAAGCTGAGTCTACCAGTCCCAGACTGGTCTACATTGTGGTCCCGGACCAGATGTCTACTCAACACAAGGTTGAGTCTACCCACAGCATATCTGGGTCTATATCATGGTCCCAGACCAGATATCTACCATTCAATAGAATGGTCACTCAACACTGGGTTGAGTCTTCACCGTGGTCCCGGACCAGGTGGTCCCATTCTCCGAAGAAAAGGGCTCTCGATGCTGCTCAGAAAAATCAACAAGAAAGGGCTCATTAGTCTATCATAAGTTGTTATACTATTATTAGGTAGGGATTTAAACCATTTATTTGCTTACAAGATCTATATTACAAAGGAGAGAAAGACAACTGTAAGTAGGGGTGTAAAGTTTGAGAAAGACTTTGCATCCAAGAAGTGTCATGAACCAATACCAATGACAAAGGATGAGAAGATGAGGCACAACAAGCTCCGAAGGTTGAGCCAGGGTCACCAGTGACTTCCGATTCAATGCAACAATTTTCAGATACAAAGGAGGGGCCACCAGCTCCTAGCAGTTCTGTTAGGAGACCTCTATGGTACACAAACATTGAGGGATACTTAGGAGTATGTTGAGGCTCCTAGGAGCACATTTAGGGAGAGAAAACCTCTAAAGAAGTTTCTTAACTACATGGTAGTAATGAGCAGCATCATAGGTTCAGAGCAATCAATTTTGAAGAAGCAGCAGACCAGCAGGTATGGTAGGATCCCATGGTGGAGGAGTACACCTCCATCATGAAGAATGATATTTGGGACATTATGCCTAGACCGGAGGGGAAGTCAATAGTGACTTCTAGATGTCTTTACAAGGTCAAGCATGCAGCAGATGGCAGCATAGAGAAGTTCAAGGCGAGGTTCATGACGAAAGGGTTCTCCCAAAAAGAGGGAGTGAACTATGAGGACACTTGTGCTTTAGTCGCCAAGTACACTTCCATTAGAGTAGTTATGTCTTTAGTTTCATTTATGGGATGGAATATACATCAAAGGGATGCAAAGACGTCCTTCCTTAATGGGATCATTAAGGAAGAAGCGTGCATAGAGAAACCTTGAGGCTTTGAGTTATGTTTAATAGTGTCTAACTTCAAAAGATATTCTTCTTGTATTCTCAATGTATTATTGTTGTACTTCATTTAGGAAATATTCATATTGTAATTGATCATGTAAATCCCTAAAAGAATTCAAGTGAAAACAGTTAAGTCTACCCCATAGAAATCATTGGGTAAAATTTCCCCAGTCACCAGGTAAGACCACCCCAACATTGGGTAAATTTGCCCTAGTAAATTCATCCCAGCTAGTGGAAAAGTCACTTGGAAAACATGTATAAATAGGGAGGTTCCCTTCCCATTTGGACATATCAAGCAAGCAAGCATATGTGCTAGAAAGAGAAGAAAAACAAGTTCGCTAGAGGAGGAAGAGTAGCTACAATTGTGGAGAGATCTTATTCTAGGGGTTTTCTCTCTTATCTTATTCTCGGGATCTTTGTGTGGAAGACCATTTAGATCTTGGATTGTACTAGAAGACATTATTCTTGTTGACTGAATCTATACTGAAGAAGTTGTGGGGTTTTCCCCCTTGTGGTTTCCCAGAGGAAAATCCTTGTGTTCTTTTATTATGTTGTGCTTGTCTTTCTTTCAGTGATCATATTGCATATAATTATTGTGATATAATGCAAATGGTTTGAAGATATAACATGATCATATTGGAAACATAAAAATTCTAACAAGGTAAATGGGAATGAGTCCCATGTTTACAAGCTTAAGAGAGCCTTGTATGAACTTAATCAGGCACCGAGAGCATAGTATTCTAGGATCAATGGATACTTGCAGAGCATGGGATTCACCAAAAGTGAAGCAGATCCCAACTTATATTACATATTTGTTGAGGTTGATTTGCTTATTTTGGTGTTGTATGTAGATGGATAGTTTCAAAGAAACTCATTGCAAGGTGCAAAGCAGATATGGCAGTTGAGTTTGAGATGAAGGACATCGACATGATGCATTACTTCTTGGGTTTGGAGGTTTGGCAAAAACCAAGGGATATATTTCTTGGGTAGGGTAAGTATGCAATGGATATTCTGAAGAGATTTCAAATGGAGAATTGAAAACCTATAGTGACACCCATGATCACCAATCTAAAGAAGGTGATAGCTTCAGATTCAAGTTGGTGGATCCCACTTTATACAGGCAGCTAATACGTTCCTTAATGTCTTTGGTCAAGACCAAAACAGATATATGTTTTGCAATGAACACCTTGAGTCAATTCATGATGGAGCGCAAACATGAGCATTGGGTTGTAGCGAAACATGTGGTCAAGGTTTTGAGGGGCACAATGGAGTATGGTGTAAGATAACTTGGAGATGGTGAAGTGAAGTTGCAAGGGTATACAAACTTAGATTGGGTAAGCAGTGCAACGGAGAGGAAGAGCACCTTAGGGTGTTTCTTTAATTTGGGATCAACGATGATATCCTAGTTCAATAAGAAGTGGACTTACATGGCACTTAGCTCAATAGAGGCAAAGTATATGGCAACTAGTACAATGTGTTATGAGGCCATCTTGCTTCACAAGTTATTTGCATGATTGTTTGGTTAAGAGTTGGATCCTTGTTTCTAAATTCGAGATCTGATTTACATCTCAATTATTGTTATGCCCAAAGACTTATATGCAACACAATAAACTATTGAAAAAAATAATGTAAATAGTAAATACATTGAAGTTATAACCCTTGCACAGCAGAAATACACAAAGAAAATTATCAGATTTGACACAAGTAATTACCCTGGAAACCCCAACCTGGGGAAACCGGCAAAAATGTGATGCTTTAAATATTTGAAAAGAGAATAAACTCATAAATTTACAACATCATAACTGACAACTTTGTTCAACAAGACAATGGAAAATTAGCCTTCACAGGAAAATCACCTTCCTCGCTAAAAAACCCAGTTCACTAACTCCCACCAAGAAAATTGTCCAAGCTCTACCATACAACCTGTACAGTCTACAGAGTATGCCCTGTTCTGCACAAAAAATTAGGTTGTATGGATCTACATACTATGCATCTTGTGTATGATCCATACACCCTACATAAGACCCGTACAGCCTACAAGTTGTACGATTTTTCTTTTCCTACACTGTATGACCTATATCCGTGTTATATGCCTCCTTCTTGATTGGTGTACAAATGCCCTTGGCCTTCTCTCTCTATTGGTTGATCATTTGCTTGAAAATATGAACTTATCTCTCTCTTTTAGTCAAATTCTCACACTTTTCCAACTTGGTTTAATCACTAACTCAAGACTTCCAACTTGAGATTCTCACAATCTCAAGACTACTTTGTCTCCAAGATCTCTCTCTTGCTTCACTTGAGAATAACCCCTTTCTCAAGAGAAAAAGCACTCTAGATCTAAAGAATTTGTCGAATGCCTCTCCTTACATCTCCTTTTATAACTTTATAATATGCAAATACCATGGGCTCAATACCATTGGCCCTCCAATAACATGGGCTCAATAAAAGGACTTCATAAAATAAAGTTAATGTCTAGAAAGTATCTTTCAAATGAATTCTACATGCTAGACACATCAACAATGTAAAAGTACCTGCATGAGCTATAAAAACTAACAATCCCATGGTGATCTACTATGACAATCAAAGTTGTATCAAACTCTCTAAGAATCGGGTATTTCATGATTGATCTAAGCACATAGAAATCAAATACCACTTCATACGAGACACAATTTGAAAGGGAGTAGTAAAGCTTCAATATGTACCTACATATCAACAGGTAGCTAACATTTTGACCAAGACCTTAGCAAAAGGGAAGTTTGAAGCATTCAAAGACAGACTTGGATTGGTACAAAATTACTTCCTCACTAAGAGGGAGTGTTGAAAAATGTAACTTGAGCAGGAGCTTCTTGCACATGTTAGGTGTGAACATGCAAGAAGAAGTTCGACACAACTTCTTAGTTACCACTTAGTAAAGTGGGAAATAATATCATCTTGTAATTTTGCTTAGTAAAGAAAAGTGAAAGTCTAAATTCCTTTAATCTCTCAGACTTAGAAATCTAAATGAAATGTTTTATCCATTCTAGAATATTAGTGAGTTGGATTTGATATAATCTTAGCCATACACCTCATTGTTGAAATAAATTGGTTAATCCATTCTAGACTATTAGTGAGCTGGATTTGATATAATCTTAGCCATACACCTCATTGTTGAAATAAGGTGGTTACTAGGATTAAGAAGATTAGTTGAAATTGGTTGCTAGAATTTGTTGGAACCCACAATGATACTGAGAAGGGAGGGGTGAATCAATATAATACACTTTCAATCATTTTACTTCATTAATCATGTAACATTATCATCCTTAAACATTCATCAACATCAAAGCACAATACATAGAATCTTTACATTGAAACTCAATTTAATGAATTGATAAAACCATAAATTAAATTGATTTGCAGGAGACACCAATCTCCAATAATGGTGTCAGCACCGACTCACAGATTTTGCAGACACCAATCTGGCAGAGACACCAAACCCTCGTGAAAGTACCAACTTGCAATTTGCAGACCAACCTATCAAGTGGATGAGCACACCAATCCTCTTGAGCAACAACTCAATCTTTCCTTGCACCACCGTGTCACCCTAGACTTTACAAGCACCCACTTGCTTTCTTCCAAATCTAATATTCATGAGGCTGCCTTCACATCTCTGTCAACCTTCGTATTACTCCTTAAGGCTATTCTTGAAGATATGCCAAAAAATATGCTCAAATCTGCTTATTACCAATCAAAATAATTTCTTGAAGTGTGTGTCAAACTATACAATCTGCAGTTAAAGCTTCTCATAAAAACACTTCAAAAATTTTCGCTTAATAATCGTGCCAATGTTGTCCCAAATCTGCTCATGATGTGGTCATGGTCTGCTCTTAAAATGCTCCTCAAATCAGCCCAAGAATGTTGTTCAAACAAGTATCAAATATGTCCATAGCCAGGCTAGGATCTAACTTGGTGTAAATTTTCCTTTAAAGCTCAAACTAGGGCTAAACAACATATTTAATTTGTTACTGGAAAACCACACATGAACTTCTTTACTAGTATTGCAATGGAATATAAAAACTAAGAAACATTCACAACATCACATCACATATAGACACAAATATTTTGGGTATGGAAATGTAACACCCCGGTTTTAACCCCATGGTATTGAAATTGTACATGATGTATATATTGTATTTAAATCATGGCAAGGAGCTCAAGGCCAAGGCCCTACCGTTGATTTGGTGTTGTGTGTATCGGTGATCAGGGTTGATACCGATGGTTATGGTGCTAATTCAGGCACAGTATATATTTTGGAACAGCATGTAAATACAATATTAATGAAAATACCACAATTAGCTATGCACTGCAACGTGAAAGAGATGGGGGCATGATTTCACAAGAAATAGGGAGGGAAGTTAGTCAAACTTCTGAGTCAATAGGGTGAGACCAGATATCAATGGGGGAACCCTTAAACCCTCAGCTACCTTTTTGTCCTCTGTACTCAATAATTCATTGCTTCCAAAAGTTGGTTGAGGCAGTTAATGCCTTGGTAAAAGCAAGGCATGGCAGTCAGGTTTCGTGTCTGAGCAAGCTTGCAATCCTGCAGTCTGGGGAAGTCGCGTTCTTGCTTTTAAAGCAAGCAATTGCAAGGATGCGTTCCCAATCTATCTTTCCCTCAGTCGCGAGAAGGTGTTTTGGTCATTATTCCCATTGGGGGGTTCCTCAGCATTCATTTTGTTGTTCATGGTTGTTCATTCACGAGCCTGCCTTGGGTTTTTCACACTCCGGGATCCTCCTGCAGAAGGCGGAAAGTGGAAGGTGGAAAACAGGAAAAATACAAGGCAGAATGTTGGTTTTCCGCACTCCAGAATCCACCTGCAGAAGAGGAAAAAGAGCCGAAAATTCTAAGTTATAAGTGTGTTTTTCTCACCCCGAAATCTTCTTGTAGAAGGCAGAAGGAAGGAGGCAGAAAATGGGAAAAAGGTTAAGGAAAAAAGTTGCTTTTCCGCATTCCGAGGTCCAAAGTGGAAGGCGGAAAGTGGTTAAGTAATTTCATCGAATGTTGAGTTTCTGATTCCTGAGTTCCGCAACATAAGGCAAAAAGGCGGAAGGGGTTGAATGACTCTGTCGCACTTTATGTTTTTGGTACCTAGATTCTACAGCAGAAGGCGGAAAGGGGAATGTGAAAGGCGAAGTGTAGAAAGGATAGGTTCAGTGTGGAAAAGGTGTTTCTAGTCATGGAATGGATCTATCAAGGGCAGAATGACTATTACAGTGCTTTCTAATCCTGAGAATGAACGTTAAAGGATGTTATATGACCCACGACTGAGTTAAATAGATAATAAAGAGAAGTTTGAAATTATTCTAGATATCAATCAGGTGTATGGGCACTGGGTTCATGGACATCGAGCTATCAGATTGAGCAGATGATGTCGCATTTACCCTCCAAGGAAAGAGGGGACGTGAAAGGAAACCCCCAGATAAAACCCAAGATGGGAAAACTGGTGCAGCAGTCAGATATGAATTTTGTATTATGAAAATATGGAAATTTTACAATCAGTAGACAAATTCACCAAACCTAGTGAAATGAGCCTCTGCAAAATCACTTAACAACTTCCAGCAGCCAAGCACATCCCAGTGCAGTTGTATGGACCTTACATCAATAGTACGACAACCTATACGAATTCTGTACGATTGTACAGCTGCATCTACTAGACTGGTACGGTTTCCCTCTACATGATCCTATATAGCCTAGCTCAGCCTAGAAGCTCATTGACTCTGTCAGGTAATTGCTCCTCTGTCTTCTCAGCAAAATCCTCCGTTTGACTTCTCTCTTGTGTGCGTGTCCTCTCCACCAAATCTCCTTTTAACTTTATTGGCTAAGCAAAAACCCTAGCCCTCACTATGGATCTATGGATGAGATCCTCTAATGAGAATCAATGGCCAAGATTAATCAGCCATCACTTAAATATTTCACTTTTCACTTTAATAAAGTGCTTCCATCAAAGTCAAAATCAAATTAGAATAATTAAAGTATTTTCTTACGTCAAAACTTAGGAAAATCACTTTCATAGATTTGGATGACAATTTAATGTCTCTCTAGCATGCAAGGACACATGCAATGCTAGAAGACCTTCCCTTGTTTATGCTTTCTAAGACTCCCTCTCAATAAGGAAAGGATTCGGTAGCAACCCCAACTTATCCCCGAACTTCACAAAATTGTGTCTGCAAAGTGCTTTGATGAAAATGTCTGCCACCTGCTCATCTATCTATATGTACTCCAACCGAATGGTTCCTCCTTGAACACAATATCTCAAGAAGTGGCACCGAATGTTAATGTGTTTTCTCCGGTCATGGAACACTGGATTTTCAGATAGCCTAATGCCACTCTGATTGTCACAGTGAACTACTGTAGCCTCTAGCTCACACTCAAACAACCCTGAAAGCAACTTCCTTAGCCACATTGCCTCACAAGCAATCAAACTGGTTTCCATGTACTCAGCCTCTACTGAGCTCAATGCAACTGAATTTTGCTTCCTGCTGAACCATAAGAGAACCCTCGATCCAATACTAAAGCAGCAACCTGAAGTGCTCTTCCAGTCCTCTACACATCCTTCCCAGGCAGCATCTATAAAGCTTGCTAATTGTACACTCCCCCTGCACTCATAAACCAACCCATACTCCACTGTACATCTGATGTAGCGAATTATGTGCTTTGCAGCCGTCCAATGCACTCTTCGAGGGTCCACCATGAACTGGCTCAAAGAGTTGACTACAAAGCTGATGTTTGGTCATGTGTTGACCAGATGCATGAGCGATCCAATAAGCTGATGATATAAGGTAGGATCAAATCCGTCTGACCCTGATGTATCAATCTTCCTCTAGTTAGAAACTAGAGGTATGGCCATAGGCTTACAATCCACCATCCTGAATCTCTTCAAGATCTCCACTGCATACTTCCCCTGTCCAATGAAACACCTGTCTCTTTGTCAAACCTCCAAGCCTAGGAAGTAATGCATCAACCCAAGGTCTTTCATCTCAAACTCAACTGCAAAGTTGGACTTCCAGTCGTCAATCAGCCTCTCATCTCTTGTAAGAAAGAGATCATCTACATATAAGACCAGTATGAGAGGTACCACACATGTCAAGAAGTATAGGTTGTGGTCCGCCTCACTCCGCTAGAACCCCATCTCTAATAGATAGTTGTTTATCCTCGAGTACCATGCTCGAAGAGCCTGCTTGACCCCATAAAGAGCTCTCTACAACCTGCACACATGCGTCTCCCTGTTCTCCACATCAAACCCCTCTGGTTTCTCAATGAATACATCTTCCTCTATGACTCTGTTGAGGAAGGAAATCTTGACGTCCATCTGATGGACACACCAACCCATATCAACTGCCAATGAAATAATGGTCTGAATGGAAGAATACCTCAAAACAGGGGCAAAGGTCTCCTCATAGTCAATACCCTCCTTTTGTGAAAACCAATGTTGCATATATCATCTCGAGGAAAGTATCAGAGAGCGTCTAGAATATAACTTCTCGGTGGTATCGGTGGAAAATATCGAAAAATGTCGCAAGACCTCAAAAAAATACAAAAATACTCATTGCTTTTCAAATTTTAAAAAATCTAAAGCAACATCATCAAATAGACACATTGCTACATAAATATGATGATACAACTAATAAATAAGATGCATAAGATGTCAAGTGTCACATATCGTCACTAAACTGAAACTTAGGATTGCTAAAGTATATGCAAATAAGACTGATGGTGATGTGAAGAGTCAATTTAGAAAATTAGAAATTGTAGTATGGTTTTTATAAATAGAATGGAAGGAAGACTGAGACCAATTCCTATTGAGGTTGGGAAAATGGAGGGAATAAGGGAACAAGGAGGGCTAGAAATAAGTGGTGGGGATAATGAGAAGCGTTTTCACAACATACAACATTTAATCTATGTATGCTTGATTAGATTGTTGAAAACTTAATCAATGTAGGCCACTGAAAAGGTGCTTTGCTTGTCAATATGCTAAAACAATTAGGTGTGATCCTACTCCAAGATTTGATGCATGACATATGCTTTCATTGAAACACCATTACATAAATGTATTGATCATAAAATAAGCAACAAGAAAAATAAACAGTTAGGACCTTGCTCTAGCACCTTATTCAAAAAAAATCTCTTCCTAGCTTCAACATAATTTTAGACGTGGTTTCCACCATGTCAAACCAACAAAAAATGGAAGGTATGAACTCTTAACAAGCACAATTTTTTGCATTTTCTAGCAGCAGGATGACATTTTCGAATATATCGGAAAATATCGGAAATGTCACAATTTTTTAATTTCGATATATCGGAAGGGGGAAAAACTCAGTGATATATCTGATATTTTCGATATATCGCCGATATGTACAACACTGGTTGTCATGTCCCCAATTAAATAATTTCCAAATAAGACTATTTGCAAATAATGTTTCACCAACCTACTAGTTCACTAGGTTGAGATGGAGACATAAATTTTGTAATAAGGGGCTATGGGACCCTAAAGGACTTTATTTTACCATATTCACATTTAATTGGGTCACATAAACGATAAATGCTAAGAAAATAAGGTGGCATGAGTTCATGAAGACACTTGGAAGCTTGTGGAGCCTTTGGGTGACTAGATTCCCCGCACACTTGGCATGATATTCATCCAAATTCGAACAAATGGGTAATGTAACATTATTGGATGGTTATGTTGTGTCAAATATCATATAATGAGCCAAGGAATTCGAATTGGTAAAGGAGGGTCACTCCCATGAAAGAGGAAGAGACTAGAAGACAAGGTGTGCCACTTGGAAGGAGATTATATGCACTCTATGACAACAAATGATGGAAGATTCTATGACAAGTATGACAAATTCAGACCTGATTGCTGACATATGACAAATCTGACATGTCAAGGCTAAAAATAGCCACCAAGAGGTCGAATTTGGAAGTTAGAGGCAGCCATTCAAATTGGGGAAATAATTGGAGCATGAAGAGGAATACAAGTGTCATGAGAGTTACTAAACCACTAAGATGAGTTAGAGGAAGCTCATGAAGGGAAATTCGACCTTAGGAGGCCTCATGGATTTGGCTTCAATACTGAAGTAACTTTATATCAGATTTGTGTGAGGACATTTATACGAGTTTTATGATGATGGGGAAGCAATATATGATGTATGGATCTATAATATTATGTATACATGCTGTGTAAGTCAAAATATCATAAATACATGTATGAAAATCTTGCATACTCATGCCCTTGTATCACTAGTCTTCATGGATTTTGGCTTCAATCTTGAAGTCGTTTTATACCAGATTTGATGAGAGATATTCTATGAGTTTGAGGATGTTGTGACAGCCATATATTATTTATTACTTTGTAATTTCATGTCCATAACCTTTGTGGGTCGAAATCCAAGAAACTCATGTGTGCAAAGCTTGCACTCCCATGCCATTGAATTACTAGTTTCCATGACTTTGGCTTCAATCTTGGAGGAGTATTGTATCAGATTTGTGGGAGGGTTTTCCTTTGAGTTTTATGTTGTTGTGGAAGACATTTTTATTCCATATATTACCACCATGTTTCATATTACTCTCATAACCATATATTCTACCTTTCCTATGTCAAAGTCTAGCTAGTAATGCAAATTTCGCTTAGGCAATTTCTATGAAAGTTACCCTACAAATGTTGCAGACCATAATCCATTTGCAGAAATTAATAAATAGTATTAAGGACAGTCATTTATGTCTTATACTCATTCCCATACTCTGTTCTTAAATTTGGGAGGGTCGTACTTGATTTGGAGAGCTAGTTTGGCCATCACCCTTAGGGAGATTTGGACACAATTTCCTAGTAATTTTGGTCTTTTTGTAATTAGCCCCAAACAAGTTTGCAGAGGTCTAAAGTCTGATACAAAGTATCCATAAAACACCTTGGGATGTTTTAATACTCACCATACCATCTCCTTTCAAATTCGGGACCATTTGGTGAAAGTTGAAACCCTCTAGAGTAATGACTAGTTAAGCTTAAATTTTGCTCAATTTGTGCATTTCTCCAAAATTTCCAAAAAGGGACATTACAGTGGTATCAGAGCATGGTCCTTGCACCTATGAATTAAGACCATCCATTGAATAAAAATTTGTATAAATTTCTTGGTTTCATAATTGACCCACCAAGCCCACTTTCCTTCCTCCTCTGCCAAGGGAAGAAGAAATTACAACCAAAGATATCGATGCATGCTACTAGAAGTATCAAACTTTGAGATGGGATATTCGTGAAAGGTATCATTTCCAAGAGTATCTTCTGAAGTATGGATTTTTGTACAAGAGGGAAAATGAGAACTCATTAGGGAATAATCAACAATGCACAAGTATGGAGGAGACCAAGGAGCTACCAATTTCTATGGGTGGTGAAGTAGAAAAAGAATTACATCAAGAGGATCGAAAATCACTCCCAAATGACTTTGAAAAAGATGAGGAAACATCACATGAGAATGAAGAAGAGTACCTTGAAACTATTGAATATAATTCTAAAACACATTCTACTGTGGACATGGACCAAAGGGCATCTACTGATGGATGCTTGAACTATGAAGGAGTACCTACTGATGGGTGCTCACAACTTTATGATGATGTCATAGAGATCAGATTTGAAATGTTGCTGCAAGGCAAATTTATCATGAGCATAAAGATGAATACCTTGTAGCAGCAAATGAAAAACCAAGGTCAACTTCCCCATCACCACTTGAGCTTCAAGAAGTTTATCAAATCAAGAAGAAAGAAGAAGAGGAGGTTCCTCAACAAGAACCTATTTTTCTTGAAGGGTCTTTGAATATGAGTGAAATGAATATCCATGAGGCCCTTAGCATACTTGATAACACTAAAACATTGGTATCAAATTCTTGTTGGAAATTTTCTTCATTGGAGGATCCATCCTTCCTTGAATACATGGAGAAGATTCAAAGAGCAATGTTCACAATCAAAGCTAATTTCATGTCTTTGATTTTTTATAGAAACAATTTGGTTGAGCTTAATGAATGGTTACATGAAGCATGCTTGAATAATAATGAGGATATTCATAAGCTCAAAATTCAAAATGAGCAACTTCTTAAGAGGTTGCAAGATACTTGTTCTTCCTCCTATGTTTCATATTGTCATATGGTAGATTGCTTGGAGGATTCTCATGACATGATGGATCATGAGAAACATGAAAAATCGTAAGTTCTTAATGTATTTGAAGATTATCTTGATGAGATCCAATCACTTGTTGTGGTGGAAGAGGAACTTGAGTTGCCTCTTGAAAATGGTTACACATTTTTTAAAGAAGTGCATGATTCCACCACCTTGGAACCAACCCATGAGGAAAGTTTTTCATTTTTAAGGGAGGTGCATAATCCTACCCCTATGGATCCTTCACATGATGAAAATTTTGCACTTTCTAATCATTTGGGTGAGTTGGTTCTTTCTCATACATCCTACACTTCCATATTTTGCAGCATTCATCCTAATGAAGTATGGGTGAAAGGTTTCTTTTTAATGGTGCCACATGAGGAGTATGAAAGTTCTATCTCTACTTTTGATCATGAAATTATTAGAGCACCATCTTATTTACATTTGCAGCAGCATCCTTTGTTACATTGTGATGATACACATCTACATGGGTGCACCTATGATGTTCACTTGAGTCACTTGGAGACTCATGATTTTCCTTGCTCCTTGCCTAGTCCATTTGATGTTGGAGGAACTTCATCCCACACTTGGGTGAAGAGATATATGATTAAGGAACATTATTATTGGCAACAACATCCTCTGTTATTTCATGATGATGTACATATTCATGGGTGTATTGATGAGACTTCCTTGAGCCACTTGAAGTCTTCATGTTTTCTTTGCTCCTTATTTGGTTCAAATTTTGGTGGAGGTTCTTCATTCACTTCTTGGATGAAAGAACACATGGCTGATTATAACGATGCACATTATATATTTTTGGAGCAGCATTATGGGACATGGGATCCTCACTTATGTCATTGGGGCAGATTTGATATAATACTTGATGCTTGTGTGAATGGGCCACATGGTGATCTACTTACTTGGATGTACAAGCACTTTCATGATTCTTTGATGAGGTACCTTCTTGATGTGGATTTGTATGATGTTGTTATGTACTTTCATGATCTATATTTTGTACTCATGATGTTTGGAAGGGTGTGATACCAGCAATAGGATCCTGGAATTGCTTGGTTTCATCTCACTTGGAGTAGAAGTTTGGTTGTTGGTTTGAGAAAGCAAACCAACCTTCAGTTATTTGAATTCATCTTTGCAGAGTAGTGTTCCAGTTTCCTATGTGGGAGACCTTTTGAGAGATGGATTCAATTTTCACATGCTTGGTTTTCATGGCATTTCATCATAGACAGTTCAAGATCATATGGGACCCTGGGATTATTTTTTGTCTCATTGGTTTCAATTGTGGGGGCAACAAGCAACATTGGAGATTTATTCACCACTTGAGAAGATGATTGTAGTCAGATGTAGTGCAGCAACAAGCATGGTGGTTCCTCTATAATATTTTTTTGGAATCTTAAGAAACTCAAAGTTTGGTAACTCAGTACCAACTTCAAAGAAAAAATTCTACAGAAGCAAAGAGGGGTGAAAGTTCAGAAAATGTTTCCAAAATATGGAGGTAAAGATTATTTGCACAAGTTTGGTTTTTATGGATTTGATTAATCCTTTTGGTTTTAGTGGTGATGTTACATGATATATCAATATGTGCAATCCACATCTCTTTAATTTTGGGAACACAAAATTGTAGTACATGAGTGCCACTACTAAAATTGCAGCTAAATAAATTTAATGAGCAGAACCATAACAGAGCACTTGGTGCAAATGAAGGAGTCCCAAATGACAATGCCACTTGGGAATATGAAAAATATTGCAGAATACAAATTTGGAAGTGCTCGAGGACAAAAAATATTAAGTGGGGAGGATTTGTCATGTCTCCAATTAAATAATTTCCAAATAAGACTATTTGCAAATAATGTTTCACCAACCTACTAGTTCCCTAAGTTGAGATGGAGACATAAATTTTGTAATACGGGGCTATGGGACCCTAAAGGACTTTATTTACCATATTCACATTTAATTGGGTCACATAAATGATAAATGCTAAGAAAATAAGGTGGCATGAGTTCATGAAGACACTTGGAAGCTTGTGGAGCCTTTGGGTGACTAAATTCCCCGCACACTTGGCATGATATTCATCCAAATTCGAACAAATGGGTAATGTAACATTCTTGGATGGTTATGTTGTGTCGAATATCATATAATGAGCCAAGGAATTATAATTGGTAAAGGAGGTTCACTCCCATGGAAGAGGAAGAGACTAGAAGATGAGGTGTGCCACTTGGAAGGAGATTCTATGCACTCTATGACAACAAATGATGGAAGACTCTATGACAAGTATGACAAATTCAAACCTGATTGCTGACATATGACAAATATGACATGTCAGGGATAAAAATAGCCACCAAGAGGTCGAATTTGGGAGTTAGAGGCAGCCATTCAAATTGGGGAAAGAATTGGAGCATGAAGAGGAAGACAAGTGTCATGAGAGTTACTAAACCACTCAGATGAGTTAAAGGAAGCTCATGAAGGGAAATTCGACCTTAGGAGGCCTCATGAAGTTAATAAAAGGATGTCATGGTGAATGAGAATAGCTTTCTTATCATTTTTTAAATGGACTTTGGAATTTTGGAGAACTTTTGCTTGTCCATTGCACGGTGAGTGTTCACTCTCCCTGCTTGTGAACCAATTTCGAGGGAGTTGGATTCCTTTCCAAGTTGGTTGATCGAGAGACCATTCAGACCTCTCATGGGTGCTTAATGAAGGAGTTTTATTTGCATTTTTAAGGTCTATACAATCAAATTCTCGTCTATCTCCCCATTCTCTCATTCCTTCTTCTCCATTCCCCCACACTCTCATTTGATGGCGCACTTGTTGGAGTGATTCTTGCGCCTTGCTGAGGATAGTTGATTCCCAAGATTTGGTACATGATTCATGGCTCTGTAATATCATATACATATGCTTTGTAAGTCTACATCTCAGAAATGTATGTATTAAAGGCTCGCATTCTCCATGTTCTTAAATAACTAGTTTTCATGGATTTGGCTTCAATACTGAAGTAGCTTTATATCAGATTTGTATGAGGACATTTAAATGAGTTTTATGATGATGGGGAAGCAATATATGATGTATGGCTATGTAATATTATGTACACATGCTGTGTAAGTCGAAATATCATAAATACATGTATGAAAATCTTGCATACTCATGCCCTTGTATCACTAGTCTTCATGGATTTTGACTTCAATCTTGAAGTAGTTTTATACCAGAATTGTATGAGAGATATTCTATGAGTTTGATGATGTTGTGACAGCCATATATGATGTATTACTTTGTAATTTCATGTCCATAATCTCTGTGGATTGAAATCCAAGAAACTCATGTGTGAAAAGCTTGCATTCCCATGCCATTGAATCACTAGTTTCCATGACTTTGGCTTCAATCTTGGAGGAGTATTGTATCAGATTTGTGGGAGGGTTTTCCTTTGAGTTTTATGCTGTTGGGGAAGACATTTTTATTCCATATATTACCACCATGTTTCATATTACTCTCATAACCATATATTCTATCTTTCCTATGTCAAAGTCTAGCTAGTAATGCAAATTTCCCTTAGGCAATTTCTATGAAAGTTACCCTACAAATGTTGCATACCATAACCATTTGCAAAACTTAATAAACATGATTAAGGACAGTCATTGACGTCTTATACTCATTCCCATACTCTGTTCTTAAATTTGGGAGGGTCATACTTTATTTGGAGAGCTAGTTTGGCCATCACCCTTGGGGGGATTTGAACACAATTTCCTAGTAATTTTGGTCTTTCTATCATTAGTCCAAAAAAGTTTGCAGAGGTCTAAAGTCTGATACAAAGTATCCATAAAACACCTTGGGATATTTTAATACTCACAATACCATCTCCTTTCAAATTCAGGACCATTTGGTGAAAGTTGGAACCCTCTAGAGTAATGACTAGTTAAGTTTGAATTTTGCTCAATTTGTCCATTTCTCCAAAATTTCCCAAAAGGGGCATTACACTAGTGAAAACCCATTTGCCTTGAACCGCACCTTGTACTTCTCCATGCTTTCGTCTACTGCATGCTTCACCTTGTAGATCCATTTGGATCCCACCACCTTTTTCCCTTGTGGTTGCGACACAACCTCCCATACCTAGTTTTTCATGATGGAGTCATACTCCTTAACTATAACCTCCTTCCACACATCATGTTGTGCAGCCTGCTCAAAGCTGGAAGGTTTAGAGTTAATCAACTTTGTCATTAGTGCCATATAGCTAAGTCTCTCTAGTGGTTTGCTCCATGTCATGGAGCTCTGTGGAGGATCCACCTGCCTAGAATCTTGAACTCTTGACCTAAACCACTTAGGCCTTGGCCTAGTCTCTACCTGTTGTAGCTCATCCTCCAAGTCAATGACTGAAGGATCCTATCTACCTGACTCCCTCTGACTGCCAAAACATGTGCCCTGTGTCTGTACTTGCACCTGTACATCTGGCTCCTCCAACTTGACCCCCGAAACCTATGTTGATTGTTTCTCTGTTGGTAAGTCCATAGGTCTCTGCAAGGTCATGTCCTCATCAAACTGGACATCCCTACTCATAATGATCGTCTTGCGAGTAGGAATGTATACTTTGTATGCCTTCGAAGTCTCGCTATAACCAACAAGTAAACCCTTCTCTCCAGAAGGGTCTAGCTTCTTCCTAGTGTCAACATGAACATGACAACAATGGACTCTCCCAATTATGCGAATATGGCTCACATCTGGTCGAGTCCCTGTGAAGACCTCTGTGGGTGTCTTCCTCCCCAAAGTTGTGTGGGGATACTTGTTCTGAATGTATGTTGCATTCCTGTATGCCTCGGCCCAAAGGAATAGTGGTAATCCCTGATCAAAAAGCATGGCCTTGGATGCTCCTACCATAATCCTGTTCTTTCTCTCTTCCACTCCATTCTGCTGTGGGGTATGAGGCACAGTGTGCTCCTTCTTGATCCACTCTGTCAAACAATACTCCAAGAACTCATTGGAAGTGTACTCTCCCCCATTGTCTGTTCTCAAAACACGGATCTTCCTTCCTGTCTGGTTCTCAACTGTTGGAGTTTGTGCAACTTCGAAAGATGACTATTATATTCTTTATTGTACCTCCTAAGGGAGTTGAACTTGTTGTAATCAATCATGTAAACCCTAGAAAGAACAATGTAAATCTCAGGGTGATAAGCAAGCAAAAGAAAAAGATAAAAATAAATTATTTTATTACCCCCCAAGATGTTGAAATATAATTAACCCACTCATAAAATAATTAATCATTATTTGATTAATTTCCTACCCACTAGCTTAGATAGTTGGCATCCACTTGCACCTTAGAGTCAACACTTGCCATCTATATTCTAGGAATGATTTATTTCTGATTCTGGGTTGATATTGACCATTTTATGGCCATCTAGAATTGGTAACTGCGCTTTACAGCAGATTCCTCTTTATTCTTCTTTTTCTGCTTTATCCTGCTTTTCTATGGATAAGGTAAAGCTAGTCAACTAGAAAACTGGCAGCTTTTGTTGCCAACCCATCCTCCATTATTTTCTCTCCATATTCTAGTATTAGCAAGTCTTTCCTTCACTCATCATCACTCACACATACTATTGCTAATTCGTGAGGTGCTTGATAGATTGGGAAAGTGCTTTAGTCAACTATGGGGTTTATCATAATTAGTAAACCTACTTTATGAGCTAGCTTGAGTTGTCTTCTAGCAACTCCTTTTTCCTTTATAAGGATGTATTACCTATGTAATAATATCGATTATCATTTATTGATCATTCATTAATGTGTGTTCATTAATTCTTCTTCTTCTCTCCTTATGCTAATTCTCTACAATTCTCTGTGAGGTTAATTGTGTGCCTAGATCCTTAGCCTGTTTATGAAATTCCTTATGCCATCAAAGCTTTAGAATTTCTACACAAGACAAGTCAGCCCTGTTAGGTAAATAGTCAGTTTGACACTTGTATAAATAGAGAGAAAGTTCACCTCATTATTCACTCATTCACTCAAATGAAATTCATATCACTGGGAGAGAGAAGTTCACACCTACTGAAGGAGAAGACTGCTTTGGGGTTTTTATCTTTGAAAGGTATTTCCATCTTTTCTCTCTCCTCTTTGTACATTGTTCTCAATATTTTCATCTTTAAACGAAGGTTGTTGGGTTTTCTCCCATTTGGGTTTCCCGTGATAAAAACACTTGAGTTGTTGTTTGGTGCTTTGTTATTTTTCTAGTGATCCTATTGATTAACTACAATTAAGATATACTGCTATAATCTTGTGAAAACCTAACATGGTATCAAAGTAAATACTAGAAGAAGCCATTGTTGAACATTCTCAAAACCTTGTCGGAACTAGGGTTTCATCTTTCAAAGTCTTTTCTCAACCTTTTGGTAGAAAAAGAGCCTTGGGAATTTTTCTCTAAGGAGGGCGCATCTTTTGGTGAAGGTAGAACTCAATTCTGAGAATTTTCAATTTTTGACCTAATTCTAATACAGTTTGTAAATGCAAAGGTCTCAGAACTAGAAGCCGAAGAAGACAAACCTTACTGAAGGAAAAATGATGCCAAAGCACGAAGGATTTTGGTGGACTCAATTAGAGACCACTTGGTTCCTCAAATCTCAAAAAAGATGACAGCTAGGAAGATGTTCAAGACCTTGAAGAAGTTATTTGAACACAGTAGCATCAATGTGACTCTCACATTGAGGAATAAACTATCAAATATGAAGATGATCCAAAAATATTGCCTTATATTTCATGAGAATCACCGAGCTCTGGGACAAGCTAAAGTCCAATGGAGACAACCTTGAAGAAAAGGATCTTGTTATGACAACCTTAAATAGTATCCCACCATCTTGGGAGTCTTTCATCCAAACCATAAGTCGTACAATCACAAGCACCAAGATAGGAGATCAAGTCCACCCCCATACCAGAAGAAACAAAAGAAGGATCTATCTCAAAAACAATGCTATAGGTGCAAGAAATATGGTCATTATGCCAGTAACTGTCGAAGTTCAAACAAAAGGAAGCATGAAGCTTCAACTACTGATGTAGAAGAAGATCATCATCACAAGAAACAAAAGAATGAATATCGTACATAATTCTTCTTCATATCATCTCTATCAGGTACTGTTTGCACCACTAGTGATAATTGGCTCATAGATAGTGGTGCATCTAGACACATGACAGGAAATAAAGAAAATCTCTCATAAGTAGTTAAGAAACATTCTCATCTACGTGTTGTACTTGGAGATGATGTTAACAACACTATGAAGGGATCTGGGGCCACCTCCCTTCAACTAGAGTCTAATGATAATCTACATTTGAGTGATGTGCTCTATGTGCTTGGTATGAAAATAAATATTGTTTCCATCTCAGCCTTAGAAGACAAAGGATATAAAGTAGCATTTTCAAATGGGAAAGTACTTTCTTGGCACAAGAACTCAAGCATGGATACAGCCAAGGTAATTGGTATGAGAGAGGAGAGATTGGACCGACTGAACACTCTACCAGTCCAAGCCCTAGCCCATGACTCCACATGTATGGGTGAGTTATGGCACAGAAGACTAGCTCATATAAATTACAAATCTCTCCCAAAAGTAAAGAATATAGTGACAGGTATACCAGTGCTTCAAGTAGACCATGATGGAACATGTAGAAGATGTGCGCTTGGCAAGAATGTCAAGAGATCCTTCCCAGATAGTGAGAGAAAATCTAAAGGAATTTTGGATCTAGTGCACTCTGACTTGTGCGGCCCAATGACAGTTGTTTCATTGGGAGGATATCATTACTATGTAACATTCATCGATGACTATTCACAGAAGACTTGGAATCCGAGGAAGTACTCAGTAAATTCAAAGAATTCAAAGCACAAGTCGAGAATTTGTCAGGGAAGAGGATCAAGATCCTGAGATCAGATAATGGTGGAGAATACACCTCCACTGAATTCAATGATTTTTGCAAGGAAGCATGAATTAAGAGGGCGCTCACAGTTCCCTATAACCCCTAGCAAAACGAGGTTGCTAAAAGAAAGAACAAAATAATTGTGGAGGCAACCAAAGCCATGATACATGACCAGAGTCTACCTATGTTTTTATGGGAAGAAGCATCCAAAACAGTTGTATATGTACAAAAGAGATGTCCACATAAGATGGTGAAGAACATGACTCCGGAAGAAGCTTTCACAAGAGTAAAACTAGAAGTGGGTCACCTCCAATTCTTTGGCTGTCCACTCTACATACATGTGCCCAAGGAGAAAAGGACGAAGTTAGAACCTTCAGGCAAGAAGGGAGAACTTTCGTAGGATTTAGTGAATCTTCAAAGGCCTACAGAATGTATCCCAAGATCTAGACAGATTGAAGTTAGCAGGGATGTGACCTTTGAAGAAGAGATGGTTGTTAGGAAAGGTAGAGGATCAGACATGGAGATCGATGATGAGGAGATGCTAGAACCAAAGGAGATGAGGTCATCTCCCCTTCCAGCTCAGAATCAGTTAGCAGAGAAAGATGAACCCATCGATCCCATTAATCCAGTCGAGACAGTTGATGTTCCCGAAGATATTACAGTAAGTTGGAAAAGACCAGATGGGTACAACAGACTTTACAAGATGCTAAGGGGCATGAAGCCCCACATGGTACTTTCCGAGAAAGTAAAAGACCTCAGAGGTTCTCCAGTTATGTAGCACTGATGAGTCACATCATTGACTCGAAACCCACCACTTATGAAGAAGCATCCAAACACCAAGTATGGGAGGATACCATGGTGGAAGAATACCAAACCTTCATGAAGAATGATGTGTGGGAGATTGTGCCTAGACCTTAAGAGAATTCAGTTGTGACTTCCAGATGGTTATACAAAATCAAACATGGAGCAGATGGAAGCATTAAAAAATTCAAAGGCTAGATTTGTTGCTAGAGGGTTCTCTCAAAAAGAGGGAGTCGATTATGATGAGACATTTGTTCCTATGGCTCGATATACTTCCATCAGATCGATCATTGCTATTGCTTCAGCTCTGGGATGGAATTTGCATCAGATGGATGTCAAAACAACCATTCTCAATGGTATTATTGAGGATGAATTATATATTGAACAACCAAAAGGATTTGTCGTCCATGGACAATCTCATGTATGCAAGCTAAAAAAGGCTTTATATGGACTCAAGTAAGCACCCCGTGCTTGGTATGGACGAATAGATAGATTCTGGTGAGTCTGGGATTCACCTGTTGAAATGTTACCCAGGAAGTGTTTGTCCACCTAGACTTGCCTTGGGGTGGACAAGGACACTTAAGTTGTGACTCCTAGTCAATTTGCATTTAATGAAGTGAGAAGTACTATATGTTTTTAAAGTGACTTTATTAAAAAAGCTAAGTCATGGTTTTCTTAAGTTCATATTTAAATAAAGTTAAGTGAGTGATTATTTAAAAGGGGTTGTTTTAACTTTATTAATTGACATGAGGTGCATCAATGTCATTTAATTAAAATTTAATGGAGCATTTAAAGTGAACATTTCATCTAATCTAATCTTGACCATTAGATTGACAGAGGAAGTTACCATGAACAAAAAGAGCTAGGGCAAGGCAAAAAATTCATTCATTGTGATCATTTCCAAAAGAGATTTTTGGAGAGAGGAAGAGAGAGAGAAAGTGAGGGTTTGAAGAGATTTTGAACCAGGAGAGAGAAACTGCAAAAATTGAGAAAAGTTTTGTAGGGCACATTTCCCAAGGCCAAGACAAATTTGCAGGCACAAATTTTGAGAAGGAATTCTATACACATGCACAAAAATCGAGGAGGGTTCTCTGCTGCACAGATTTCAAAGAGTCAGTACAGCTGTACGGCGAGCACAGAAATTGAGGTATGGACTGGCGGTTCCGTACAGCTGTACGGCCTGCACAATTTTTTAGGAATCCATATTGTACGGATTTGGGCACAGAATTCGATGAAAGGTACATAAATAAATTATGTCTGTACAGGCCTTATATGGTCTAAAGCAAGCCATTGTATGGTCTGAAGCAAGCCCCTCGGGCTTGGTATTCCAGGATCGATTCCTACTTGGTTTCGATTGGGTTTCAAAAGAGTGAAGCAACCTACACTACATTGTGGTTGGTGTTGTTCCACTTATTCTTCCACTATATGTTAATGACTTGTTCATTGCTGGGGGAGAGCATCTAATTGATGCTTGCAAGAAGGATCTTGCTTCAAAGTTCGAGATCACTGACCTTGGGTTGATGCACTATTATTTGGGGATGGAGGTTTGGCAGGAGGATGGACATGTTTTCCTGGGACAAGGAAAATATGCTGCGGATGTTTTGAAGAGATTTTAGATGATTGATTGCAAACCCATGTCTACACCCATGATCTAAGTCACCTGGTTCGAGTTCGTGTTCGAATTCGACATGAATGAAATTCAAAAAAAAATCGTCAAACAAATTTTTTTGATTAAATTCGTCATTAAATTCGTGTATATATATATATATATAAAGTTACCAAAATTTTATTTTTAATAATATAGTTTTTTAATTATACAATATAGTTTCTGATAAAAATATTAAACATATATTATGTAATTTTATTGTATCTAAATTTATATTAATATAAACCTAACTTAACTTAAAGAAATTATTTTACAATTTAAATTATAATATTGTATTACAATTTATATATTATAATATATGTAATACTTTGCATTATATTATATAATATATAATGTAGCTTAGAATATTTGAGGTCGATAAAAAAATATATCACAATGCTTACCACACTTCCAGCTATCCGCGACATTTTTTGGATGTATTGCAAAATACAATTGATCATTTCCCACCTAAACGATTTGACTATTGACCCACAAATCCACCTTGCCCTCGAGTTTCGACTTCGAGTTCACAATTGCAGTGACCAGTTGCCAATGTCAAACCTCTGGTGTCGAATGCTAATCGGTGGTCGTAGTGCTTCCCTAGTGCACATAGAGCAATCAACAATGAACTACGGAGAATGGATGGCTGCCTCACATGGATTTTCGTTTGGTAGGACTAGGGTTATTGCCAATTGGGGGCCACGAAAGAGGAAAACGCGATTTCAAATCAAATGTTTTTACCCATTTTTTAAAACGCCTGAACTTGTGGCGATTTGTTTGCCTCAACATCCACTAAAGAAAAAAAATTGAAATCCGGATGAAATTCGCTGAACTTGATCGAATTAATTCGGTTGTTTGAAAATTTCGCCGATTTTTTATTTTCAAGGCAAAAAATCGGCGAACACTGTGACTTAGCCCATGATCACCAACTGAACGAAGCTTCATGCTTCTGAGGGAGAGTTGGTTGACCCTACTCTATTCGTCAACTTATTGGTTCGTTTATGTATCTGGTCAACACCATACCATATCTAAGTTTTGCTAAAAAACACTCTCAGTCAGTTCATGGTGGATCCCAGGTGAGTGCATTGGACTGCTGCAAAACACATATTGAGATATCTTGCAGGTACAGCTGATTCTGGATTGGATTATAGGAGATCTGGTGTAGTGGGATTGGTTGGATTTACAGATTCAGACTGGGCAGGTAGTGTTTCAGACCGGAAGAGCACTTCTGGTTGTTGCTTCAGCTTGGGTTCAACCGTTGTGTCGTGGTTCAGCAGAAAGAAAAAGTCTGTGGCATTGAGTTCTGTTGAGGCTGAGCATATGGCATCCAATCAGGCTAGTTGTGAGGCTTTGTGGCTTCGCAAGCTGATGGTGGACTTATTTGGTCAGGAGCTAAGTCCTACAGTTATACAGTGTGATAACTAGAGTTGCATCAAGCTCTTTGAGAATCCAATATTTCATGACAGGACGAGGCATATAGAGATCAGATATCACTTTATCAGAGACTATGTTTAGAGAGGGGTTGTTTAGTTGCAGTATGTTTCTACAGATGAGCAAGTAGCTGACATTCTCACGAATGCTCTAGGTAGAGGGAAGCATGTCTACTTCAGAGATAAGTTGGGAGTAGTGAAAAACACCTTCCTCGGTAAGAGGGAGTGTTGAAATGTTACCTAGGAAGTGTGTGTCCACCTAGACTTGCCTTGGGGTGGACAAGGACACTTAAGTTGTGACTGCTAGTCAATTTGCATTTAATGAAGTGAGAAGTACTTTATGTTTTTAAAGTGACTATTAAAAAGGCTAAGTCATGGTTTCCCTAAGTTCATATTTAAATAAAGTTTAAGTGAGTGATTATTTAGAAGGGGTTGTTCTAACTTTATTAAATGACATGAGGTGCACTAAATGTCATTTAATTAATATTTAATAAAGCATTTAATGTGAACCCTTAATCTAATCTAATCTTGACCATTAGATTGACAAGGGAAGTTACCATGAACAAAAAGGGCTAGGGCAAGGCAAAAATTCATTCATTGTGATCATTTCCAAAAGAGATTTTTGGAGAGAGAAAGAGAGAGAGAAAGTGAGGGTTTGAAGAGATTTTGAACCATGAGAGAGAAGCTGTAGAAATTGAGAAAGTTTTGAAGGATTTCCCAAGGCCAAGACAAATTTGCAGGCACAAATTTCGAGAAGGAATTCCGTACAAATGCACAGAAATCGAGGAGGGTTCTCTGCTACACAGATTTCGAGGAGTCTGTACAGCTGTACGGCCAGCACAGAAATCGAGGTACGGACTCATAGTTCCGTACAGCTATACAGCCTGCATAATTTTTTAGGAATTCGTACTGGACGGATTTGGGCACATAATTCGAGGAAAGGTACAGAAATAAATTTTGTCTGTACATGGAGAATTGGCACTAATTTTGAGGTAGCCTCTGGCACAAATTTCAAGGAGAAAATTCAGCAGTTGGGGTTCAAATTTCGAGGCAGAAATTCTAATAAGTACTGTTGATTTGATTTCTGTATTTTTACTGAAGAAATAATAAATCTCTCTCAGAAACAGGTTTTCCCTTAGGATTTTTATCCTGGACCATTGGTCAAAAACAATTGTGTCATTTTCATGTGTGTTTGGTTGTTTGAAATTTTCTGAGTTTGAAATTTTGGTAGAAAAGAAAATTTCTGAATTGTTTAATTTTGAAAAAAGAACTTCATGTGTTTCAATTTTAGTCAAATTTTGTTTAAAATTTGTGCATAGAGGGCTTGGGCATTAAACTATGTAGAGAAGCCAAAAGGCTTGAAACCGGGATGGGGTTCGTGGAAAACTTTCATCGCCAAGAGTGATGCGGACACCAACCTTTACAACAAGGCTGTGAATGATGAGCCACTAATTTTAGTACTATATGTTGATGAGATGTTTCTCACTAGAAATGAGTTATCATGTGGTGTAAGAAGAAACTTGCCTCTGAGTTCAAAATGAAGGATCTTGGATTGATGCATTACTTATTGGGATTAGAGATATGGTAGAGGCAAAAGGATATTTTCCTAGGTCAAGGAAAATACACCATAGATATACTGAAGAGATTCGAAATGTTGGACTGCAAGTCCATAGCTACTCCAATGGATGCAAATTTGAAGAAGTTAAGGGATTCTGCTTCATATTCAAATTTGATCGATCTCACCATGTATTGCCAATTGATTGGGTCCTTGATGTATATGATGAACACTAGAACAGATATTTGTTTTGCTGTGAATGCCCTCAGTCAGTTCATGTGTGAACCAAGGCAGATTCACTGGACTGCTGCAAAACATGTGCTCAGATACTTACGTGGCACTGTGGGATATGGACTATGATATGATTCAGAATATGACTTAAGATTGCAAGGGTTTACAGACTCAAATTGGGCCAGATGCATTGCAGATAGAAAGAGTACTTTAGGATGTTGTTTCAGTTTGGGTTCTACAGTAATTTCCAGGTGCAGTAGCAAGCAGAACTCAGTAGCTCCTAGTACTGCAAAGGTCGAGTATATGGTTGCTAGCACAGCATCCCGAGAAGCAGTTTGGCTTCATAAACTTCTTGCAAGTTGGTTTGGCCAGATTCTAGAACCAACTGTGATTCACTATGATAACCAAATGTTAATTTTTTAATGGTTATATCAGATCTTATAACATTTAGCATCATAACAGCATAACCATAAGCCAAAAGATCACTAAAAGATAGACAAGCATAACCACACAAAAAGAACACAAAGATTTATCTTGGGAAACCCTCATGGAGAAGAAAACCCAGCAAAAAATTCCTCTGTATAAGATGTATAAAAGATAAAAGACAAGACCCAAAAACAGGTGTGCCTCCCTCTAGCAGATATGTCTCTCTCTCTCTCCATGCGCTATGCACAAGTGAGTGTGTGTGTCTCAAATGAGAGGCGCCTCACTCTATTTATATTCTTTCGTTCACTTGACATTTAACCTAGTTATGTAGGCTCGAGTAAACTTAACTCGGTTATGTAGGCTCGAGTAGACATAACTGGGCTAACTTAATATAATACTATATTTCGGAGGGTACTAATGACCCGACTTACAACGGAGGGGACTTCCTCATGACTCTTAGTAATTATCCCGATAGGAACATCGGGGTATAATGAAATACAAATGATTCTCTCATTAGGAACATCGGGGATAATAAGTAAATACACTTCGAAGTTACAGTAATTCAACGCTCCCCCTTAATGAGAAGGGTATTCTACAACAACAACAATAGTAGGAGGAGGAGAGAGAGCATCTTCAACATCGTCGAGGTGATACATCTATACGTAACAAGAAGTTTTTCAACATTCATCAGTAGCTTGGAGCAGCTTCTCTTTAATGTCTTCATCTTCTGCATCATATGATCACTTGATTCTTTTGCAGCAATGCTTTGATCTTTCGATCCGTCGTGGCAGCACTTCGATCTTCTGATCCTTTGCAACAGCACTTTGATCTTCTCAATCCTTTGCAGCAGCACATCGATCTTTTCGATCGACAACATCAACATTTTAGTCTTTTCAATCAGGAACATCATCATCAACAATACTTTGATCTTTCGATCATCATCATCATCAGCAATACTTTGACCTTTCGTTCAGCAACATCATCATTAGCAATACTTTGACCTTTCGATCAGCAACATCATCATCGATACTTTGATCTTTCGATCATCATCATCATCAGCAATACTTTGACCTTTTGATCAGCAACATCATCATCGATACTTAGATATTTCGATCAGCAACATCATCATCGTCATCATACTATGATCTTTCAATCAGTAACATCATCATCATCATCATACTCTGATCTTTCGATTAGTAACATCATCATCATACTCTGATCTTTCGATCAGTAATATCATCATCATTAGCAACAACTTGCAATCCACAGTACAAAGACAAAATTCTTTGGGTCACTTTTGGACTTAAGTCTAGGCATGATGCGATCCTACCACATTCTCGACAACCGAAGTTACCGGATACAATTACAAGATAATCACTCCCTATCACTTTAGGACTAAGTCCAAGGATGATGCAATCCTACAACATTCTCGACAATCGAAGTTACCGCATACAATTACGGGATAATCACTCCCTATCACTTTAGGACTAAGTCCAAGGATGATGCAATCCTACCACATTCTCGAGTACTGAAGTCACCGGATCCGTTCTGAACAAAATTTCAAGGATGATACAATCCTACGACGTTCTCGAGTACCAAAGTCACCGGATCCATTCTGAACAAAAGTTCAAGGATGATACAATCCTACCACGTTCTCAAGTATCGAAGTCATCGGATCCATTCTGAACAAAAGTTCAAGGATGATACAATCCTACCATGTTCTCGAGTACCGAAGTCACCGGATCCGTTCTGAACAAAAGTTCAAGGATGATACAATCCCACCACATTCTCAAGGACCGAAGTCACCGGATCACTTTAGGACAAGTGTCTCGAGATGATACAATCCCACTTCATTCTCGAGGACCGAAGTCACCGAATCACTTTAGGACAAGTGTCCTAGGATGATACAATCCCACAGCAACATCACTGCTCCTTCTTTCAAGGAAGGTCTTTCCGAACAACACCAAGCTTGTCTCAAAAGTGTTCGAACTTTACCCGAGACAAAGGCTTCGTCAACACATCAGCAACTTGCTCATCAGTACACACATACTGGAGATTTATGGCTCCCTTTTGTATCATATCTCGTATGTAGAAATGTCGGATTTCTATGTGCTTCAATCTATCATGGAAAACTGGGTTCTCCGACATCTTTATACAACTTTGGTTATCACATAGAATCTCAATAGTATCCATCTCTAGATCAAAGAGACCTGACATCAACTTCCAAAGCCATATGGCTTCACAACTAGCAGAGCAAGCTGCTATGTATTCTGCTTCGGCCGTTCTAAGAGCAATACTTGACTATTTCTTGCTAAACCATGAAATCATAGCAGACCCTAGACAAAAGCATCCACCTGATGTGCTTTTCCTGTCTAAGACACTTCCAGCCCAATCTACATCTGTATAGCCATACAATCTGTAATCATGGTTTCCATCATAGTATAGACCAAAGTCTATAGTCCTTTTCAGATATCTCATCACATGTTTGCAGCTATCAAGTGAACTCGTCTAGGTTGAACTAGATACTAACTCAAGGTGTTCAAAGCAAAACAAATGTCTGGTTTGGTATTGGTTAGATACATCAACAACCCAATAATCTGTCTATATTGAGTCACATCCACTAACTCTGACAAGTCATCAGCTAACAACTTCAGGTTGGAATCCATGGGTGTGGCCATGGCTTTACATATCAAATCTTTTCAAAACTTCCACTGCATACTTTCCCTGATTGAGAAAGATTCCTTCTGAGTTCTTCCATACTTCCAGACCTAGGAAATAATGCATTAACCCAAGGTCTTTCATCTCAAATTCTTCAGCGAGCTTCTTCTTGCATTATACAATATGTTTTTTATTCCCTGTCAGATTTAAATCATCCACATATAGTAATAGTATGATAGGTGCATCTTCTATCACCTTGTAGTATTAAAGGTTAGGATCGACTTTACTCTTGGTAAAGTCCAAGCTCGTTAGGAAACTATCTATCCTTCCATACCAAGCTCTAGGTGCTTGCTTCAAGCCATACAGGGCCTTCTTCAATTTGTATATGTGAGTTTGTCTATCTTCAACTTCAAATCCTTGTGGTTGTTCTATGTATACTTCTTCTTCAATCACACCATTCAAGAAGGCTGTCTTCACATCCATCTGGTGTAGATCCCACTTCATCATGGAAGCAGGTGCCATGATAGTTCTGATGGAAGTGTACCTTACTTCCAGGAGCAAGTGTCTCTTCATAATCAATTCCCTCTCTCTGAGAGAATCCTTTAGCCACAAATCTTGCCTTACTTCCATCAGCAACATATTTTATCTTGCAAATTCATTTGGAAGATACCACACTCTTGATTTCTAGTTTGAGTACTATATCCCAAACATCATTGCGGTATTCTTCCATCATTGCATCTTCCATGAGTTCATTATGTCAGGTCATCGACATATCCTAGTCTTCCGCATTCAACCTTGAAGGTTGGAACCCACTTTACTCTTGGTAAAATATCGATCCACCATGTCGTACCATGTCGAATTCAGAGATCTTCTGTAGTCACTCCCCTTGAAGTGGAGCATCATCTTCCCTTTGCATTCTTTACTGGAGTGACAGGTAGCATCCTATGCTACTGTATATCCATCTCAGGTTACTAGATACCAAGATCCCTTTATCTTGAACTTTGTCGAAAAGTTCCTCTTGCACCCATCTATGAGCTTGTTGTCTTCTATAGGTTTCCATCTTCAACCTTGTAGCAAAGGTTAAGATATTCATCACTCTAGGTGATTTATCAAGCTCCTAGATGTGTTTTTCTATGGGTGCCTTCTGAGCTCGTACAAAGCATATTCTGTACAGGTGGTTCTTTGCTTGATATATAATTCTATTGAAGAAGTGTGTCTGGTCAATAGAGTATGTCATGCCATAGTCTATTCTTTCTGAGACAAGCCACAAACCTTGCTTTGTACACTTGTTCTTGTAGATCCATATGGAAGACAGTACAAACTTCCCTTCAGTTCTTGGAACCATATTGTAGACATCATTCCTCATGATCAACTGGTACTCTTTGATCATAGCTTCTTCCATAGCTGGAAGGGTTTGCATCAATGATGTCACCCAACTGTGTTACACCACTAGAGTGTGTCTGAGGCCTCTTACTTTGGTTTGGAAGTCTCGACATAATTTTCTTCATCTTGAGTTATCTCTCGTAAGGTGATCTTCATCTTTCGACGTGGATCAACCGCTCTCTAAAGCTCTTTCTTCCGTCACGGTGTCTCTGACCTTGGGAGCTTCAGGTTCATGTTTATTGGAGTGAATCTTGAATTGTCATCACTTGTTCTTCGGAACAAGTCTCATCCTCCTTTTCTTGTAGGTGGTTGTACAGGACTTTTCCCACAAGTCAAATGCACCAATTGCATGGTTAGAACCATTTCATAGAACATATGCATAACAAAAAATTCTTATGCATCATGCAACTGTTTAGCCAATACAACATTCATCCATATCTCACGGAAAGTTTCTAGATGCCTCCCATCTCTACCATGACATCATTGAGATTGTGCACTAACCCAATATGTCGGCAAAGAGGTTTCATTCTAGATAAGTAGCAATGGAGAGTTGTATAGCATCATGAGCTACTTACCCATCACATGCATATTAGTAGTATACTGTCATTAATGCAAACATTCTATCATGCATAACACATCAACTAAATATAATCAAATGCATAACAAAACAATATCATGAAATGGCAATTGAATACTTATCTTTTATTCGTTTCGTGGGTAGACTCCTCCTTGATCCTTCTGCTTCATCATCTTCTTCATTCATGACATCATCATTTCTTATCCAAATGCTAAGATGGATAAGAGGTTCTTCAAGAATTGAGTTCTTCATATTCCTCATTGCTTGAGGGATCTTCTTTGAATCGTGAACGCTTGATCTTCAGTTGCTCCCATCTTCTCTTCTCTTATTATTAATCGAGTTTCTTCTTTTGTAAGGCTTTAGCCTCATCTCCCTCTAGAACTGGAACCTCCCCACTTATGTAGGTATCCAATTCATTTTCTTCAAGAACCAGTGAAATCTTATGCTTCCATGCTCGAAAGTTTTCAGCTTCACCAAGCTTGTCATCAAGCTAGGGTGCTAGGTCATTTTGAAATGAGAAACTCAAACGTAAATAGAAAAAGATTAGATCTTATCGGTTTGAGGTGTTCGTCTTGGTTCCAGATATGGCTGATATAGGGTTTGTTAGAGAAACCCTAATTTTCAAAACTTGGAATATTTAAGATCTGATTGGATAGAAAGATGTGCCTCTTGAAAAAGAGTTGAGCAGCATATTCATTTTCCCAAAACTGTGATCAGAATTGCAAAATATATGATGCCCTAGTTTTCTTCAGTTTTTTCCGCAGAATGCCTGATATTGTTTTTGCGGTATCTCTAAAATTATTGCTCCTCTGTGTCTGAAATTTCGTACTGAGGTAGCCTCGTCTGTCCTCTTTCCAAAACTGTAGGTTTGAGCAGAATTGGTTTCACCAATTGGGACTCATGCGCGTTTTCCCAAAGTGACTTATTTCGGGACTGTTCAAAAGATCGAACTTGTACAGACTTCCACATGTCACTATTTCATCTTTAATGTCTGAAAATTTTATCACAAAAAGCACGATCTATGCCCTTTCTAGAACATCTTGCGAAATTTCATTTGGACCTTCGTAACCCGAGATATAGCAATTCTCCCTAGGTCACATGTTTAAGATTGAATCCTAGGAGAGGCTGGAACCCTAACTTGGAGGAATCATATCTCCCAAAATATAGCGAATCTGAGGCTGAAACGTTTACACGTGTACATCAGGAATTTATCTTCGGAATGTGAAAGTTTTGGTTCCTTAGCCTTCTCCAATCTCGAGATATAGCAAATCTACCAAAACTACTAGTTTTAGTATTTTAGGGTTTTCAAGCATGAAACCCTAATCTTCAATAGTTGTAATTGTAGCACTGTTTTGGTTGCACAATGACTTCTTTCAGGGTGGCTATGATACCATGTTAAGTTTTTAATGGTTATATCAGATCTTATATCATTTAGCATCATAATAGCATAACCATAAGCCAAAAGATCACTGAAAGATAGACAAGCACAACCACACAAAAAGAACACAAAGATTTATCCAAAGAAACCCTCATGGGGAAGAAAACCCAGCAAAAACTTCCTCTGTATAAGATGTATAAAAGATAAAAGACAAGACCCTAAAACAGGTGCGCCTCCCTCTAGCAAATATATATATCTCTCTCTCCATGCGCTATGCACAAGTGAGTGTGTGTGTCTCAAATGAGAGGCGCCTCACTTTATTTATATTCTTTCGTTCACTTGACATTTAACCCAGTTATGTAGGCTTGAGTAAACTGAACTCAGTTATGTAGACTCGAGTAGACATAACTGGGCTAACTTAATATAATAATATATTCCGGAGGGTACTAATGACCCGACTTACAACGAAGGGGACTTCCTCATGACTCTTAGTAATTATCCCGATAGGAACATCGGGGTATAATGAAATACAAATGATTCTCCCAATAGGAACATCGGGGATAATAAGTAAATACACTTCGAAGTTACAATAATTCAACACCAGAGCTATGTGCAGTGAATCTTGTATTTCACGACAAGTCGAAGCATATAGAGATTTGATATCACTTCATACGTGATATGGTGCAGAAAGGTGCGGTCGAGTTACAGTACATTCCAACAAATGACCAAACTGCAGATATTCTCACCAAGCCTCTTCCCAGGGTGAAGTTTGAATACTTTCGCGGAAGACTTGGACTAGAGGTGAACGTATCCCTCCTTGAGAGGAAGAGATGGCTAAGAGATACTTACCATGATTTTTCCCAGGTGCCTCTACTCGTCCAGGTTTCCAGCCAGGTATGGAAGAAATCCCATCGATAGATGAGACGAACAGGTAGTAGATGGTCGGGTTCACACAAGTGCCTCTTCTCGTCCAGGTGCTCAGCCAGGTATGAGAGAAATCCCATCGACAGATGAGTCAGACAAGTAGTAGATGGTTGTGTGATTGCACAGGTACCTCTACTCGTCCAAGTTCTCTGCTAGGTATGGGAGTATCCCATCGGCAGATGAGACGAACATGCAGTAGATGGTCGTGCACATTTGCTTGTCCAGGTTCTCAAGCCATGTATGGGAGGATCCCATCAACAGTAGAGACAAACAAGTAGTAGATGGTACTAAATATAGTAAAAGATCTTCTCTCAGACATCATGATTCACGATGACACTTCTCGAAGGACTGAGACTGTGCTAACAACCTTCAGTATGTATAAAGATGATGGAGACAGTATAGATGTACAGATGAAACCCAGATGATCGTGATGTTGATGAAGACCAAATAATACCTTCCTTTTTGAGAGGGATTGTTGGAGTTTGTGCAACTTTGGAAGATATTATTATATTCTTTATTGTACCTCCTAAGGGAGTTGAACTTGTTGTAATCAATCATGTAAACCCTGGAAAGAACAATGTAAATCTTGGGGTGATAAGCAAGCAAAAGAAAAAGATAAAAATAAATTATTTTATTGCCCCCCAAGAGAAGGCGCCCCTGTTAGGTAAATAGTCAATTTGACACTTGTATAAATAGAGGGAAAGTTCACCTCATTATTCACTCATTCACTCAAGTGAAATCTGCATCACTAGGAGAGTGAAGTTCGCACCTACTGAAGGAGAAGATTGTTTTGGGGTTTCTATCTTTGGAAAGCATTTCCATCTTTATTCTCTCCTCTTTGTACATTGTTCTCAGGATTATCATCTTTATACAAAGGTTGTTGGGTTTTCTCCTATTTGGGTTTTTGTAGGATAAAAACACTTGTGTTATTGTCTTGTGCTTTGTTCTTTTTCTAGTGATTCTATTGATTAACTGCAATTAAAATATACTGCTATAATCTTGTGAAAATCTAACATTCCCAAATATGTGAATATAGCTCACATCTAGTCGAGTTCCTGTGAAGACCTCTGTGGGTGTCTTCCTCCCCAAAGTTGTGTGGGGACACCTGTTCTGAATGTATACTACAATCCTATATGCCTCGGCCCAAAGGAATAGTGTTAATCCTTGATCAAAAACCTAAGTTGCTAGGAAACTTGGGTACGAGGATGGGGACGGGTACGGGGACACCACTTTTTGAAAAAGGGTACTTTGGTACGCCTAGGGTACTGTACATGTGTGTGTGTGTGTGTGTGTGTGTCATGGTCACATCATACATGCATATAGATTTCTTCATAAATTATGATCATGATTCATAATTATAAATTCGCTGATTATTTTAACAGTGAACATTTAGATTGAAAATTTGAAACATAAAATTTGATAAATCATGGACTCTATAGATATCAATTAGAAGACTGGAAGTTACATAAAATTTGATAAATCATTGTACTGGGCAGCGATAACATAGAATCAAACTCAGACATGAAAGTACACTTGAAATCTTATTTTAAACACCTGTTTGTACTGTTGTTATAGGCAATAAAAATTTGAAAATTGTCAAATATATTCCTGCGTTGATGTGAGTGTATTTCTCAATATTAAATACATATGTATATTTTTTATGTGCACATTTGGTAGTCAAATTATGTTCCATGAGTGTTGAACACAAAACCATAAAAACATTCATTGTAAATCAATGTAAAATCAATCTACTAGATTTGGACAATATTGAGTGGAATTTGAACAGTGTTGCAAAGTGTTTGAGCAAAAAATTAGTTCAGATTTGGTGGGGGGTCATTACATTTTCCCCAATGAATTGCATTTTATTGAGTCGATCATACCCCTGGAGTACCCAAACATGGTGTACAAAGTACCCAAACACGGGGTACGGCATACCATTTCACCTATAAGTACCCCTTTTTTTATAACGAAGACTCAAGTACGTGGACCCAGTATGGGGTACAGCAGGAGACATACCCTACGAGTACCCAAGTACCCGGTACGGGTATGTGTACCCTACCCCCGGGTACGGATACCCTGGCAACATAGTCAAAAACCATGGCCTTAGATGCTCCTACCATAGTCCTGCTCTTTCTCTTTGCCACTCCATTTTGTTGCGGGGTATGAGGCACAGTGTGCTCCTTCTTGATCCCCTATGTCGAACAATACTCCAAGAACTCATTGGAGTTGTACTCTACCCCATTGTTCGTTCTCAAAACACGGTCTTCCTTCCTGTCTGGTTCTCAACAAGAGTCTTGAACTCCCAAACGCTCTCAAAGACCTTTGACTTGGCCTTCAGGAAATAGGTCCAGGTCTTCCTAGAATAGTCATTAATGAAGGTGACGCAGTTACTATAACCACTGAAAGATTGGACACTCATGGGTCAGCAAACATCCAAATGCACTAAGTCCAAGGGCTCCTTAGACTTGTGCTCACTCTATGGGAAAGGATTCCTGATGTTCTTCCCTAACGCATAACCCTGGAAGTGTTTATGCTTCTCCTCATGTACCTGAGGAACTCCAATGACTTCCTATCTTAAGTGCCTTGGTGCTCCATTATGTAAGTGTGCCATCCTCCTATGCCACAACTCACCCTGACTGCTGTCGTTGCTGACTAGAGCCTTTGCAGGCTCAAAGTGTAGTCTATACACCTTCTCACTCCTGATCCCAATCACCCAATCCATACTCCTATCTGACCCCTTGGGCCTGATATACACTGTGGTCTCGAAATTTCACCTGTAATCCCTCGTCCTTGAGAGTGGAGACTAATATGAGGTTCTTGGTCAACCCCAGAACATATAACACATCAACAAAGCTAAGGGGTTTCTCATACTCACTCTGAAATGAAACAGTGCCAACTCCCTGCGCCTAATACTGCGCATCATCACCCAACTCTATGTGAAGGTTTAATCGACCCTCTTGCAAGTCCTTGAAGAATCTCTTGTGTCCTGTTATATGAAAAGATGCTCCACTATCCACATACCAAACACTACTGCCCGTGGTGCTTGCCATGCAAGCAATCAAGCAAAAATCTTCATCGAAGTCCTTGCTAAATTCCTTCACCTCTACAAATCCTGCCATCTGGGTATTGTTCTTCTTCTTCCTGTCTAGGCACTAGGAGGCAAAGTGTCCCTGCTTGTGGCAGATAAAACACTTGACCTTTGACGTGTCAAGGTTCTTCTTACTACCCTTCTTCCTCTTTGCCTTACCCTTGCTCTTCCCTGTTAGGGCTAGAGCCTCCTCATCCACAATCTGGGGGGCATTGCTGGATGAACCTGATCCTTGACCCATGCAAGTCACTTCCTGCACAAAGTCATCCCACAATCTCTGCCAATCAGGGAGCTCCTCCCTAGCCACAACACCTTTGACAAAGGTGTCCCATGGCTTAGAAAGCCATTGAGGACTATCTGAACTAGCTCCTCATCCTCGGTCTTAGAGCCAACAACTCCAAGCTGGTCTCTGATCTGTGTTAGCCGCGCGAGATAAGGCACCACTCCTTCTCCCTTGGCCATCCTGGTACTACTACGCATCCTCTCTTGCAGCACCATCTTCTAGTTTTCATTCTTGCTCTGGAACAAACTTTCCAAAGCCTTCCACATCTCTAATGCGGTCTTCTTCCCGGAAAGGTGAGGGACTATGTGGTCCTTCACGCCATCCAAGATGATCAACATGGCTTTGGAATCTATCTTCTTCCAAGCTACCAACTCTGCTAGATCTGTGAGCGCAGCCTTCGTGGAGTCAATGTGCTCCTCTACATCACTAACATCCAAGATCCTTGTGATCCTTTCTTTCCATGTAGGAAAGTTCTGAGCCCCCAGAAGTCTATCCTTGACTCTCAACTGTACGGCCATACTGGTGTACCTATCAAACCCTAGATCTAAACTCTAGGTTTGTGTCTTCAATAGATCTATCACTGCTACTACAAGTATCTCAGATTTAGCTCAACTAAGCTCTGATACCATGTAAATTTTCTTTTAAAGCTCAAACTAGGGCTAAACAGTATATTTAATTTTTTACTAGAAAACCACACATGAACTTCTTTACTAGTATTGCAGCGGAATATAAAAACTGAGAAACATTCACAACATCACATCACATATAGACACGGATATTTTGGGTACAGAAACCCCCAAACAAAACCAAAGATGGGAAAACTGGTGCAGCAGTCATATATGAATTTTGTATTATGAAAATATGGAACTTTTACAATCAATAAACAAATTCACCCAACCTAGCGAAATGAGCCTCTGCAAAAACACTGAACAACTTCCAGCAACCCAGCACACCCCATCGCAACTGTACGTGTTGATTTTTCTGAGCAGCATCGAGAGCCCTTCTCTTAGGAGAATGGGACCACTTGGTCTGGGACCACGGTGAAGACTCGACCCAGTGTTTAGTGATCATTCTGTTGAATGGTAGATATCTAGTCTGGGACCATTATATAGACCCAGCCTTGCCCTGGGTAGACTCAACCTAGTGTTGAGTAGACATCTGGTCCAGGACCACAATGTAGACCAATCTAGTACTGGTAGACTCAGCTTAGTTCTCAGCAGCCATTCTCTTAGAGAATGGAGGCACCTGGTCTGTTACCAGGAAGGCACTGTAAGCCCTAGATTGGGTCTAGGCATGTGTGGCACTCTGACAATTGATCTATGGGCTTTGTGTACTTCTCTAAGTATTATCTACCCTTGGTTAAGTTACCCTAGTACCAAATCTAGGTGTCACACAAAGTGTGAGATAAAAGCATTAGTAACTCTCTTGGTTTATAATTATGTACTTTTGGAATAAAAAAAGACCACAGGCAATGACCACAGGGGCACTTGGAAAAAGGCCAAAGTCAAAATTCAAAAATAAATAAAGACTTTTTGACCACAGGAAAAGGACCACAGGTGGAAGTAAAAAATAAATAAGGACTTTTGGTAAAAGTCAAAAATAAATAAAAGACCTTTTGGTAAGAAGGTAAAAGTGAAATTAGGAAAAGATTAAAATATTATTATTTTATCTTTTCTAATTTTGGCCCACTTAACAAGTCATTGAAGACTATAAAAGAAAATCAAGTCTTCTCATTATTACAAACAAGTTTGCTCTCACAGGTGAAGCTGTTATTATTGAAGAAGACTGTTTTATGTTCTTGCCTCAACTAGGGCATCCATTCTCAGCAAACCCTCGGTTAGGGTTTTTATCGGCAATTTATCTTCAGCATTTTTGGACAGCCCACCTTCAGCATTTTTTTTTCTAACAGCCTCACACAGATCTGGGCAGCCTCACACAGACCCGGGCAGTTCTAGTGTTTGGCAGCTAAGTTTTGGGCAGACCTTTTCTCTCCTCTTGGGCTGCCTCTGTTTTTTCAGGCAGCGCATCCTAGGCTCGGCCCTCTTCTCTCAACCCATGAGCTGCTACCTGTGTACCTGTGAGGGTCTGGGCAACTTGCCAACCCTCGGGTAGCATACCCGTGAGGGTTTGGCAACCTCTAGGGAAACCCCTGAGGGCTGCAGGCTGCCAACAGTCTGTTGGAGCAGCTACTGGGCAAACCCTAGGGTCACAAGCTGTCAATTGACAGACCCAACAAACCACAAGTAGCCTGAGATTTGCCCAATGGATTTCGAGTAGAGAAGAAAATCGAGCAGCGGGCAGGACAGAGAAAAGTATGGGTAGGACAGAGATAAATATGGGCTAGACAGAAGTACAGTCCGGGCAGTAGACAATATTTTCGGGCAGTCTGTGTTTTTCTGGGCAAGAGAGAGGAAAAACTTGTTTTTCTGATAAAGCCCTAAATTGAGCATTTTTGTAAATCTGGGGCTTGAATTATCAGTCTGATTTTTTTACTGATAAATTTTACTGTGACTGTGGTTAAAACCCAGATCTGGGTTTGAGGAACTTTTTGAAGAATTTCCTAAGTCATCTCATTTACGAGATGAGCTACTAATACTTTTGGGGTTTTTGTCATTTGAAGGTTTCCCCAGTGAAAAATCTTGTGTCCATTGTGCTAATGTGATGAATGTGTTTTTTACTGCACTTATTATTTGTTTAAGTTTATCTACAAATTTTTAAAGCTATATGCTAATGCTAAAATTCAACAATACGACCCCTACGTCAGCAGTATGGCCTCCTCTACACAATTGTACAAATCCATACGACGTTGACATTAGCCTGTACGAATTTCGTACGGCTACCTCTACCAAACTGGTACGGTTGCCCTATACTTGATCCTGTACGGCCTAGCTCAGCCTGGAAGCTCGGTGACTCTGTCGAGTAATTGCTCCTCCGTCTAACTTCTCTCTGTATGTATCTTTCATGTATGCGTGTCCTCTCAACCAAATCTCCTTTTAACTTTATTAGCTAAGCGAAAACCCTAACCCTCACTATGGATCTATGGATGAGATCCTCCAGTGAGAATCAATGGCCAAGATTAGATTAGCCATCACTTAAATATTTCACTTTTCACTTTAATAAAGTGATTCCATTAAAGTCAAAATCAAATTAAAATAATTAAAGTATTTTCCTAAGTCAAAACCTAGGAAAATCACTTTAATAGATTTGGCTTCCAGTTTAATGTCTCTCTAGCATACAAGGACACATGCAATGCTGGAAGACCTTCCTTGTTGCTGCTTTCTAACACTTGGAAAGTGCAACCAAAATCTTATCCTTATGTTGTCACAAAACTTGGCCTCAAGACTATATCAAAATTGTCCTCTATGAACAGTAGCATGACCTCATAACTGTCCCCAAAAGGTCCACAACATGATATTTACACAGTCCTTCAAAATCTCCCTCAACACAATCCAATACATGCCCTTGAATAATCACATCAAGACTTCAATTACAAGTCCACAAGGACTATCCCAAAGCTACTTTTGACAGCCCTCAAAGTCTACACCTCAACCTGAATTAAAACACCCCTTGAAAAACAGTCTACAAATCAAAACCAAATCTGTACCAGTTTACTTCAAACTCTTACCCTTAGACTTCATACTTGAGTTGTCACACGTCTGCAGTCTTAGACCTCTGTTGTACCTTTGCCCTACAATCCTCCTCTGTGATTTCAAACCATATCACATGTTTCAATCAAAAATAGTAGAATCGGGCGGACTTGCCTCTTAAATACATGTCATGTGTCCTTTCGTAAATGTCCCTTCATTAGGGCTGACAAATAGATTGCTTGTGTTAATCTCAGTCACCTGGTCCAAGTTCGTGTTCAAATTCGGAGACCTTGAAATTCGACAAAAAATTCGGCAGTAAGTTCTAAGTACAATAAATTTGGAAATTAAAAAATATTTCATTTTATACATAAATATTAAATATAATATTGATATATAAATTATTTAAATATTATAATGTTTATCTTTATTGAATCTAGCCATATATAGTTTAATTTAGAACGCCAAACTTTTAAATTTAAAAATATATCAATAGGGTATTTAATTTTACATCTTTAATTTCATTGTTAATAAATTAAAATATATTATAAAAAATATATGATTTTTAATAAAACTCGTTTTGTTGTGGTTGTCCATTGTCCCACCCCGTCGACCATCGTTCATCCCTCGACCCGACCAACTGAGGCCATCGTTCCACCCCTCGACCAACCGAGAGGCAGTAAAGATAGAACCCGAACCCATGGACCACTTGATAGAAACTATGGCATGGGAGGCCCCCCCTCGCAAACCCAGGTGCATGTAGAGATCCACGATATGCAACGAACTGACTTGACTTATGAAACCTCAAGGATGCCGCGGAGTCACACCAGTAAAAACGAAGTTAGGGGGGCAGAATCTAGGGATAGTCGGGCTCACATTCCAGAAAAAACGAAGACACGGGCAACGAAATTTAGGGTAGGGTTTACTTGCATAAAAAGTCGACGAATTTTTTAGAAAAAATCGGGTTGCCGCAAAAATCGCCGAATTTCAATTTTGAAGGCAAAAAATCGCCGAATCCAGTGACTTAGGTGTTAATCCTTTGTAGAAAGGCCAACTTAATATTTTTAGTATTGTTCTTGCTATGCGTTAGGGAGAGGGACGACTTGATTCTTGTGAGAGCATTGACACTTTATTCCCCTTTGTATCATCTTCAAACATTGCTAAGTGTTGGTTGCCTATAGTTCAACATTGCTCCATATTTCAACATTGACACTCCACCATCATGATTTATTGTTTGCGTCACATTAATGCTTTAAGGGTTATCCATGACACATGTAGAGTTCAATGTTGCATCACAAGACTTCATGACTTCAAGGTATGCTTCAAAGCTTCATAACTTTCAACTTCAAAACTTCTCCATCTCCTATGGCATTCTTCAAAACATCATGACATTTTGCTTTTTCCAAGGTTGACATCAATGACAGCCAAATTTCCAACATAATTGAAGAGATTAGTTATCTCTCTCAAAGCATAAATAGGACAAGATGGCAGGAGAAGTTGGAGAACACACCAAAGAAGCTGTGTGAGGAACACACACAAGTGAAGCCAAGGAGGAGAGAACCTAGATAGCAAGAAGAGGATCAACCAGCAAGGTGGAAGATTGGTAGGATAGCACCATACAGTGTTGTACAGGGTATAGTAGTTCCTCACATTCTTGTGTAGGTGTGTTGTTTCTTTTTCAACAGGTTGTAAACCTCAGATTGAGGTGTACTTGTAAGTTTTAATTATTAAATCATAAGTTGATTTGAAGGACAAATTTTTTATGTATCATGTTTATGCTTCCGCTTCAACTATATGTCTGTTTGTTGCATGTTCAGAAGTGTTTATTTATGTTGTTAAATAAGTTCAGATCTTATTTATTTAATTAAAGAGAAACATAGGACAACAAACACCTTGGGCTTGAAAATTTACACCTCTTGGATTGTTGGCACTAATCTTTTCCCATCAACCACCTATTAAATAAACCTAATCATTCATCCATAAAATCTCTTCATTTTACCTTTATCCCTATTTGTCTATTGTCTTGATAATCATATTCTGAACTCCCTTGTACCGGAGGGGAGCCAATCTAAAGTGAGAAGAGGGTTGCGTGGTGACATTAGCATCCCTCTTGAGTTGCCCAATGGCTAGCAACAATCTTAGACTTTGGATCTCCAGTGCTAATTGGATCAGTAACACCTTCAAAGAATAGAATTTTTTGTAAAAGCTAATGTTTGTTGTTTCGCAGTAAATACTTGTTCAGTCTATGGCTACTCTGATGTGTGTTTAGTTTTATTCTCTTATGCTTCAAAAGTTGGGTAATGTATGGTTGTGAACTGTGTTTAACTGATGACAAATTTTCAAGGTTGAGGAGATTGCTTTCTTATAACCATATATTCATTTGCTGAAAAGAACTCCATTCCTGCAATGTCCCAAGGCTTATCAACTTGTGGATGTTTGTTTTGATTCTTGGGTTCTTGGGGCAAACAAGTATGTGCATATTAAGTGTGATTTGAATGAAGACTTGGTCAAGGGTGAGTTTAGACTCTTGATAATTGATGGCATTGCATGAGGAATGCAATTGTGATGGTAGTGTTGCATGCAAAATGCAAATTATGGCTTATATCTGGTATTTGACTTGTTAATTATGACAGTGTTGTTGCTTCGTTTTCTTGATTAGTAACTCTTGAGCTTGATAAGGATTTGGTCTCACTTGTTTATCTATATTAAAAAAATTAGTCATGTTTTTGTCTAGTTTGTTTAATGACATGGTAAGGACACTACACGGTGGCTCCAAATAAACATTACTTCTCTGTTATTATGCTGAGGCTGACAGCCTGTCACTACGAACAGCCTGATGAAATTCTCTTCTTTTTTGTCAATTTTGACAAATTTAATTCAAAGAACTGGACTGCATGCAGTCAACCTGTATGAAAAAGGTTGAAAGGAATTGGTTTTTGTTTTTATGAAAATGAAAGAGACAATAGTATGGTCTGTAGAAAGAGGCAGGAAATGCTTCATGGTTTCTCAAACAGAAGAAACTGACTGTTTGTGACATGAATCTAAAAGCTCCAACAGTTGTCTTTTTTGTGGGACTTGATCAAACTTTCTTTAAAAAAAATAATTGATGCCCAAGTACAACAATGCACTATAAAAATAAAAGACGATAATGCATAGGTAAGTGAAAACCTCTTTTAACATGATGCAAATGCCCTTCAATGGATGCAGAAGATAGCCCCCATAAGAAAAACACCATAATGGCAATTCGTAGCACTAACAAAATGCCTCTTTCCCAACAGCTAAATTGCAGCTAAAAAGAAACTGGGTATAGTGGCCAATCGGAAATATAGTTGCCTGTTAGAGAGTGGAAACTGTTCAAGAGGAACCTCCATGGTAGCCACCTGATAGCAATTTGAAGCTAATGAATAAAAGAGGGCTTAGGGTAACGAAAACTCACCATATCGTTCCCTTTTCCAGTTTTGAAAGGACAGCCCTGTTTCTACTGCATGGCATCAGTCCAACGGACATACAGGCCTTTAAAACATTACTCCCTTAAGAGAATTAAAGGGTTTCCTAAATGGGTAGTGATTATAACTTCCAACAAGTCAAATCATAAGCGCATAAGCATTTGACAAATTCCTGAAGGGGATCAATACAGTATACAGCCCTCCCCCAGCCCCCGGCCCTTTAACTCAAAGTTTGCCTTTGCCTCCCCCTTTTAACTTGAAAGCCATCTCTCCTTTAAGGAACCATGCAAAATTACAGCTTAACAGTACACCAATAATCACCACAAGAACACAGCCGATCTTCGAAATTAAGAAACAGTTTGTGTCCTTTATAACAGTTTTTACTTCAACCTTTCACTTGACAATGTTGGAGATGAACTTGGTAGCACTCTGATAGTCATTACTGCTTTGAAATTGTTGTTTACTTGAATAGGCATTCTTGGAAGCAAGTTTACAAGGCCAGAAAAAGCTGCAAGCTTTTTAGCATGTTGGCAGAGAGAGACTTTCTTCTCTTGCTCTACATCATAAAGCACAAATTTTGTGTCCAGCACATACCGCACCCCTTTGATTTGTTCCTCAATCTTTGCAACTCTACAAAATCTTCTCCACCTAAGAATGTAATCTGCCTCCAAAAACAATTGTGTGAATCTTGATCTTGATCCCGATCCAACTGCTCAGTTCCAACTTCCACGTTAACAAGTTACGATGGCCATGTGTTCACTTTACCAATAATCCCCACAGGAACACAGCCCATCCCTGAAATGATGAAAGCGACTTGCATCCCTTACAACAATTTCTCGCTTAACAATCTTGGAAATGAACTTGATAGCCGTGTGGCAATCACCACATGCTCTGAGATTTTTTATGACTCGAATAGGTGTCCCTGGTAGTGTGTTGATAAGCCCAAAGGCAATAGCTAGCTTCTCACTGTGGTGGCTGAGAGAGAGCTCCTTCTCCTCTTGCTCTACATCATAAAGCACAAATTTTGTGTCAGGAACATACCCTCTTCCTTTCATTTGTTCATTCAATCTCTCCAACTCTGCAAGGATCTTCTCTATCTGAGGATGTGATCTGTCTCCAACAACAAATGCATGAACCTTGTTCTCGATTTCGATCCAACTACTTCCTGCCTCCTTTTTCACTCCCTTATCTTTCATCATTTTTCTTACCCGTAATGCGTCATCCCACCTACCAGTTGCTGCATATATGTTTGAAAGCAGCACATAGGTTGCGGCATCGTCAGGTTCCAACTCAAGGGCATGCTTGGCTGCCTCTTTTGCTAGCTCTAGATTGCCATGAATTCTGCAAGCAGCAAGCAAAGTCCGCCACACCACAGCATGAGGTTCAACTGGCATTCTGTGTATAAAGTTCTCTGCCTCGTCCAATCGGCCTGCACGTCCAAGAAGATCAACCATGCAAGCATAATGCTCCACTCTAGGAGTTATGCCATAATCACGTTTCATCGAATTAAAGTAATGATGGCTTTCATCCACCAAGCCTATATGACTGCATGCAGAGAGAACACCAACAAATGTGACATCATTTGGCTTTATGCCTAAGCATTGCATATTTTTAAATAGTTGAATAGCATCCTTGCCACATCCATTCTGAGCATATCCTGCAATCATAGCATTCCATGAAACTACATTCCGCTCAGGGATTCTGTAAAATACTTTGGTTGCATCATCTATGCTCCCACATTTAGCATACATGTCAACAAGAGCACTACCCACAAAGACATCGGACTCAAATTCAGTTTTAAGTGCACATGCATGGAATTGTTTGCCCTGTTGTAAAGCTGCTAAACTGGCACATGCTTTGAGACTACTGCCAAAGCTGAACTCACTCAGCTTAATACCAGCAGCATGCATTTGCAGAGAAAGTTTTAGGGCTTCCTCACCATGCTCATTTTGGGCATATCCTCCAATTATTGCACTCCATGAGATAACATCTCGGTGAACCATTTTGTCAAAAAACTTGCGTGAGTCCTCTACTGCCATGCATTTCGCATACATGTCAATAAGAGCATTACCCACTAAAGCTTCTGACTCAAAACCAGATTTGATGACATCTGAATGGACCTGTTTTCCCAGTTCCAGAGCTACTAAGCTAACGCATGCCTTAAGAACACCAATGAATGCATAATGATCCCACTTTATGCCTGCTTGTTGCATTTGACAAAACAATTTCAAGGCCTCTTCACCATGTTCATTTTGTGCATATCCTGTAATCATACCATTCCACGCTACTTCATCTCGCTTGTTCATTTTGTCAAACACCCTATGACCATACTGCACATCACCACATTTGGCATACATGTCCACAAGGGCACTAGCCACAAACATGTCCGACTCGAACTCAGTTTTGATTATCTGAACATGGACCTGCTTACCTCGCTTCAGAGCTCCTAGGCCCGCACATGCCTTAAGACTACTAGCAAACGTATACTGGTCAGGATTCACTCCTGCCTCTCGTGACTGGCAAAAAAGCCTCAAAGCCTCCTCACCGTCGCCATCTTGGGTATAACCAGCAATCATTGCACTCCACGATATCACATCATGCTCATGCATTTTATCAAATACCTGCCGTGCATAAGTAATGCTCCCACATTTGGCATACATATCAACAAGGGCACTTCCCACAATAGCATCCCGCTGAATTCCATACTTAACAACATAACTGTGAACCTGCTCAAGAATTGCTAGGCTGCCACAAGCTTTAAGAACACTGACAAAGGTGAACTGATTAGGCTTCATACCTGCATGCTGCATTTCAAAAAACAATTTCATAGCCTTCTCACCTTGCTCGTTTTGCACATATCCATTAATCATTGCATTCCACGAGACCGCGTCTCTATCTGGAATCTCACTAAACACCACAAGTGCATCATCTATGTTGCCAGACTTTGCATACATATCACCAAGAGCACTACCCACAAAGACATTATTATGAAAACCAGACTTAAGTATACAGCCATGGATTTGCTTACCTGTTTCCAGAGCTGCCAGACTCGTACATGCCCTTATAACAATAGCAAAAGTAAACTGATTTGAGCTCATCCCCGCCATTCTCAGACTTAAGTATACAGCCATGGATTTGCTTACCTGTTTCCAGAGCTGCCAGACTCGTACATGCCCTTATAACAATAGCAAAAGTAAACTGATTTGAGCTCACCCCCGCCATTCTCATCTGGAAAAACAATCTAAGAGCCTCCTCAGCATCCCCTTGTTGCACATAACCGGTAATCATCGATGTCCATGAGACCACATTTCGCTCGGCCATTTTGTTAAACACTTCACGCGCATCCTTCAAATTTCCCAATTTTGCATACATATTCACAAGGTTGTTTGTCAAATACATATCTGGTTCAAACCCTGTATTTTGCATGTGGATATGGACCGTCCTGCCCCCTGCCTTAGCCTTCATGTCAATACAGGCCTGCATTAGACGGGTATAGGCATTGGAATCCAACCCCATGCCTCGTTGGCTCATAACCTCTAGGCTTTCTAAGGCTTCCTCCAACCTTCCTTCCTTGCATAGTCTGTCCAAATCTCTTGTTACGTTCTGTTCAATATTGGAGATGCCATTGGATGCTAATTTAAGGCCAGCGTTATTCGAACCATACCCATGGAAGAATTTGGTGTGGAGTAAGCATGTTCTCATCATATCTACTATTTAGATTTTGAAACACTGCACTAAGAAGCCATAAACAAACCGGCAAAAAAACCCATCCTCAATGGGCATATTTTGATATAAATTTACAGGGAAAATAGGAAAAAGCAATGCCGGACCTTGTGGAAGTTTAAAGTTATTGGCAAATTTTATAATATATATATATATTCTTATCGAAGAACTAATGTGGTGGTCGTACATTTAGATGTCTTCCATTTACATTTAAACACTCTGTTGCCCATTGGCTAGCACCAATCTTGGACTTTGAATCTCCAGTGCTAATTGGATCAGTAACACCTTAAAAGAACATAAATTTTTTTTAAACCTAAATCATTGTAGTGGCTTGATGTTTGTTGTTTCGCAGTTTTTTTTAGGTTGGAATTTGACGTGCATATGCCCCTCATGAAGCTTCTTGCCCGTCAAAGTAGTAGTATTGAAAATTTTAACAAATAGTCTCAAGAAATTGGTAAACAATTTCATGGAAGGAAGGAAGGAAATATTTTAACGTCCACGAGGCTAAGAATAGCATATGGGACAGACCAACTCGCACGTTGTTTTCTGCAATTCAATCTTTTGTTTGTTCAACTTGATGATGAGCGCCCCCAGTTTTTCCACAGTCCCCTCGTTAAATAAATCATCCCAAGATTTATCCACCAAGACATTTGCGTACCTGTCCCTATTGTCCTTAAAGGCTTCACACTCTAAAATGAAGTGTTTTTCTGTCTCCACTTTACCAGCGGTGCAAAAAATACACACTCTTTCTGCCCAAGCTTATTTTGGCCCTTTCCAGCACCCGGTCTCACAACGGAGTTGATGGGAATTAGTTCTTAATTAAACAATGAGAATTTTGGCTTTCCAAGGTATATTGGCCCCTATGTACGCCTTTTGATGTTGATCGTAGGTAGGGTTAAACTCTTCAATATAATACTTTCTCTTTCTCCCTAGCTCTTTATCCCAAGTTCGCTTGTGAAACTTATTGATAACAAAAGCCTTTATTTCTTTACTATTCGTAGGACACGTGCTCAAGCACATATCCCACTTGCTAAGCCATTTAATAGTTTGCCACATCCAAGTCTTCTTTCTTTTGCACAATATGTCATTGAAGACAACCTTAGGCCATCTACCTTCTTCCATTTGCTCAACTCTTTTTAGATATCTTATGAGTCTCACCATAGTGATTGCTTCAATAGAAGCCACCCCCATTTCACTTAGCATGATTTCATATGGCACTGAACCCTTAATTTTGAACTTGCTTGTGATCATGTGTTTTTGAATTTTTTCTATTTGTTTCCACTGTAAGTCAAAGGTACTGCTGGCCCAAACTTCACAACCATAGAGAACAATCGAGATCACTAAGAGCCCAAAAAGGGTTTGCATAGTTTTCTGGTCCCATAACTATTCCTCTCTGCACCTATTTTGGAAAGCATAAAACGCTTTACAACCTCCCATAGTTATTTTTTTCCTACAACCTTCCCAACTCAAACTTTTGTTGAAGTCAATTTCGAGGTGCTTGTAATCTTCCACTACTTCAAGGGTATTGTCTTCAAAGTAGAATTTATGTTGTTTATGTTTTCTTTTGCTAGAAAAAACTAACACTTTCGTCTTGCTAGTATTTACTTACATCCCAACTGTTCTACAAAAGTGCTCAAGGGAAATCAAGTGCTCTTGCAAGCCAAGAGCAGACTTAGCAATCAAAATAAGGTCCTCTGCATACAAAAGAAGCCTTATCACATGCTCGCCCATGAGGATGCCATCTTCGCCCTCTAGGTTTAACCACTCTTCAAGTTTGTCAATATATAAGCCAAAAAGGGTAGGGGATAATGGGCACCCTTGCTTGACCCCAATATCGCTTCTGAAACTTTCAGAGATACCATCTAATGTTCTGATTTTGACTTTGACCTCCTCATATAGCTTGTGAACAGATGCTCTAAGATGTATAGGAACCCCAAGTTCCTCCATTTTGTGCCATAGTTTATCCTTGGGAACCATGTCAAAAGCTTTTTTGAAATCTACAAAGCAACAAAAGGCTTCCCCTTTTTTCTCCCACAATTTTTCACTGATGTGCCTTAAAGTATACCATGGTCCACCGTGGAATGTTTAAGTCTAAAACCTGCTTGTCCTTTAGCACGCTTGCCCCTTTCTTCTGCCCACTTGCTAATTTTATTTTCTAGCATGCTTCGAACTAGCTTTGCAAACAAGGGGTTTATCATTATGGTCCTATAATTGGAGGGATCGTTGACATCCCCACTCTTGAAAAGAGGAATTGCGAGTCTAGTTGTCCAATCTGTAGGGAATCCCTGCTGAATGATGTTGTTGAAGATTCCTGTAATGTGAGGTGCACGAGTTTTTGAACCCCACTTTAGATATTCAGCTTGAAGTTCTACTAAATCTTTGGCTTTTCCAACACCCAACTTCTTAATACCCACCTCAATCTCTTGCACAATGAAAAGCTTAGTGATGGTGGAAGTGTTGACTAAGGGGGGAGGGGGTTCAACCTTAGGATTCCGCTCATAGAGTTGCCTTGCATACTCAAGCCACTGGTCTGCGGTAATATTGTTTTCAGTTTGCTTCTTGCTCGCTTAAAGTCCCTTCCAAAATAGTTTGGGGTTGTTTTTCCCAAGGAAGATTAGCTCTTCCATCATTGAGACCATGAAATCAATTTTTTTCTTCCTTATAATCTGCTTGTATCTTTTTAAGTCTCTTTCTTTCCAATTTGACTCTCACCACCTTCTCCTTGCTTTTTTGCACTCCTCATCGAACCAAGCATTAACAGGAAAGAAATTTGTTTCACGTTTCCTATTCTTTGCTCTCTTGCATTTTGTGAGTGCCCTTTGAATTAAATTAGTTAGCTGTTGATTATTAAGGCCTTGGGACAGAATTTCCTCCCTCTTACAAAGTCTCTCTAATGCCTTCCTAAAGACATTACAGTTCTCTTGAGTCAAAAGAATTCTGCCCTTTGCAAAAGGTTGTTGAATGTGTTATTTTTTGTCCCCTCCTGTTGCTTATCAGTCCAAGAAAGACTTAGATAGATCGGTTTGTGATCAGATTTTAAATCCCAGAGCTGTTCTCCAATCATAACTTCCTCCATTTTCTCGCATAGTCCATGCGAGCAAATTGCATAATCCACCACACTTGCTCCATTCTAGGCATTATGGTGAAACTTATTCTTGAAGGAATCGGCAAACAATGCACGCTGAAACTTATTCTTCATTGGAAGTTATTGCTTTCCCTAAGACAAGTGTAAGAGGGTCGTGGGATGTTTTCATGTGATGGTCATTTTGTACTAGCTGGTAAAAGTAAAAACTCCCTCTTTAAAATAAGTTTTGCCAACAAACAATTCACTTAGACGTATTATTTATGGTTAATTTTTTTTTAAGGGTCATTGTTTTTTATTAGTAGTGTTAACACCCAAAAATGGTTAACTACCTCATCTACCCCATTACATGGCTCATTTGTCCACTTTCCTACCATATCTCCATCAAAAACCCATAAAACCATCTAAAAGGTCACCAAAAAGCTTAAAATGCCTCCAAAAGGCTATAAAATCCTTTTTTCCTCCAAAAATATCCAAAAAGGAATAAAAAATGTAAAATAATGAGGAAAAAAGAGGAAAAAACCCTAAACAGCTAAAACCCTAAAAAGCTGACCTAAACCACATGGTTTTATAAATAAGTGATGGAGACCCATTATTCCATATCCATTATCATAAGCATCCTCCCTCTGCCGAAATTATCCTTGAAACCCTAGCTTACCATTAAGCTATTTTCACCATTGAGAATCATTTTTGGCCCATTTCCAGCACCGGAGAAAAGGAAGAGGCAGCTTGGAGCTCGAAGCCACCGACATCGGACCAGCGCAACGGACTTCACCAACCTCCACACCTGAGGTAACATCAATACAAATTATTATTTATTATTTACTATTTTTTGCTTCCTGTTATTCACTTTTCACCGTATTGTTTCATGTTATTTGCTTTTTACTGTTCTAGCTTCAAGGACGTATTTAGATTAGTTTTCGTTTCAGTTTATCGTTATTTAATTCATATATCATTGAACTGCTACTAAGGAATCCATATTCCTTAGTAGGTGCTCATTCGCACAGGCTAGGGTGAAAACCCTAGCAACAGTTTTGGCGACTCCGCTGTCTTTTTTAGTTTATTTTTCCGTACTGTACTTTCGGCTGTCGTTTTCGGCCGCCGAAAACCGCACCTTTTTCTTCCGCAGTCGCGGCCCGACCGCGCATTTCAGGCCCTAACCCGCGACCAGATCGCTGCTGTCGACCTTTTTCCTGCGTCCTGGACGCGTCTTTGAACTTTCACAGTTGCAGCCCGACCGCGTTTTTTCAGCCCACAGTCGCGATCCGACCGCGACTGTTCATTACACAGTCGCGATCCGACCGCCGCTGCCAGCCAAAACCCCGCAACCTAGACCGCGCCTGTTTCCTTTAAACCCGCGATCTGCGCGCGACTGTCGCCTTCGAACCCGCGGTCTGACCGCGCGAGTCCGCCCCATACCCGCGGTCCGCGAACTATTTTTTGCCCTTGCTTCCGCGCCGAAACCCAGCCACTTTGCCTCCATTTTTCCTGCACTTGCACAGCCACCTGTTCCACTTACAGCCCTAC